>ML815636.1:32945-55976 GCA_009831015.1 Picea engelmannii
TTTATATTTTATATTTATATTTAATAATTTTATATTTATATTTAATAATTTATGGTCAAGTTTTATATTTATATTTAATATTTAATGACATGACAAACATGACAGAAGGAGACAGTACGCGCGGCCTCGCTGCCTTCTTAAAAATTGAAATGAATGATAACTAGTGCGAATTTTACATTACGTATCCCAATGTCTCCCTGGCCAATTAAAATTGGTGAAGATTGTTACACACATCATTGCCGGTTCAACAGAGATTTTGAAAACAAAAACACAGCGCTCAACACGAGGACCGTTGGTTGCGGCCAACAAGTTGAGCTCTGAATTTCACAACGCATTATAAAAATATTCTTTCAATCTTCAAAAAATACTAAAAACGAAATTAAATCCCGTTTGAGATCCAAAAGCCAGGCTTTTTAACCAAAAGAAGATGGGTAACATAATTTTTTTTTAAATAATTTTTTGTGTATGTTATAAATTTAAAAAAAAATGTTTCACTATATAAAGTGGCGTGGTCATTTTTTTTTCTAACATTTTTTTTTTTCAGGTGATTGAATTTAATGACATAAAAAGTTAGAGTCGTTTTTCAATTTAAATTCGTTCAAAATCTTAAAAATATTACTGGGTCATATATAAAAATTATATCATAATAAAATTATATTTAAATTTAAAAATAATTTTTAATTATAAAAATAATTTATTTTATTTTATTTGTTTTGAACTTATTAATTGTTATCTTGATAATAATCACAAAGGTTATTATTAATTTTTGTGGATATTTTTATTTTTAAATAAAAAAGGGTAAATCTTATTACTTTGTTGTCACTTTAGAGAAAAGACACATGTCATCAACATATCTATTTCGTGAAACTAGTGGAAATCAGAACACATTCTGCTAAACTAGTGAAAACCGGAATAGGTGGCCGCCTGTTATACTTTCGGTCAAAAAAGCCATTCGCCACTTCCTCTTCCAATTGAAAAGCAGAGTAGGTGGTGTTTGTCGTGACAATTCTGTCTTTGGAAGTTAAAACAAACTAACAACTGCTGGAAAAAGAAAACTAGATAGGAATTGTGCAAAGTCCCAGTACATAAAGCTAGACAAGGATTATGCAAAGTACTAGTATCGAAGAACAAGAACCTAATCATTGGCACCAGGTGGTCTGTTGTCCAAAGCTCCAGGGAGAGTGTTGTCACGGGGTTGTAGCATGAAGGGTTGCACACAGGTCGGGCAACGTTGCTTGGTCGGTGCATTCGAGAATGCGTCGAAGAGCATGTCAATCCGCTTGCTAATGAGGGTGTCCTAATGAAGTTGCTCCGCCATGTGGCTCCTGAGATCGAAAATGAGCTCCAACTGCTCCGAGCTGAAGAGATTGGGGGGAGTTGGGTCAAATTCTGGAATTGCATTTAGCAATAGAGGTACCAAGATGGGGAGGTTCTCTTGCGTGGTGTCGATGGCACCATCCTTGACCGCCTCAACTCCTGCATCAGCTTCGCTGGTGTTGTTCTGGAGGGAAGCGCTTGGAGCCGTGTGGAGGAGTTCCTCCGAGAATTCCTCCTCGACAATGCATGTGGCACCTTCCATGGCAACCTGGGTACCTGTACTAGCTTTGTTGGTGCTGGGGAACACTAAATCGTCCGAGACCGTGAAGAGGAGGGATTCCGGTGGAACCTGGATGGGTTCCTTCGAAAATTCCTCCTTGATGTAGGCCATCGGTGGAGTTCGTGGCTTCTCAATGCGCTGAGTCCTAGCAATGGACATGGCCCGTTCCAGTTGTTGCAAGCGTCTCTGCCGGGCAGCGCAGTTATACCAGGAAGGTTCGCATCTCGACCCCTCTCTCTCTCTCGGCATGGCCGAGCCAGGGGGTGAAGAATCCAGTGAATCACTGTTAGGAGAAACCTGTAATGTCCTATCTAACAGAACCTAAAATTTAATAAATTTAAACATAAAATTTCTATCATAATTTCTTTACGGTTTTATATTCAGCAAACTAACAGTTCATGGTTCAGCAAATTCAAATGAGCAGCATGATATAAAAATCATATTGAAAAACATACACAACATAGTAAAATAATGAACCATCATAACGATAATGACATGCCATAATAATGAACATAAATACCTCTCAAGTGATGCTGTTTCCCCAACTCTATCTGTCCAAGCTGCTCTGCCCAAACTGAATCTTTCCTTCCAGCCAACTAGGAATATAGCCTATTCAGCTCCCTAGCTCCAGGATTCCTGGCCCCCGAGCCCAAAACTCCCAGCAACAAATGCTCTCCTGTAACAGTCCACCAAACTCAAAACCAGAAATACAGTCTTCCAATCTCCCCCCAAAAAATGCTCCAATACAGTCTCCCCATATCAAAATAATGCTCCCTCCCCCAAATCAAAAGTGCCCCTTTGGAATGTTTTTGCCCCCTCATATCCTCCTTTCTCATTCGCCGCCTCTTCCTTTCATTAAGACTCACCCACCTTATCTCTCCATTCAATGCCAACCACCTTATCCCTCCATTCAATGCCAACCACCTTATCTCCATCTCCTTAATGGTTCCATCCTTCGATATGTTAAGTTTTCTTTTAATAAATTAAAATTTATTAAACTTAAATTCATTACCCAATCATTTAATGAGTTAATTAATAATTAATCAATTAATTAATATACACTAAACAATTAATAATTCAAGACAATTAATTAATTAATTATTTAAACTTAATATACTTTAAACAATTATTTAACTATGATAATTAATTATTTAACTAGGGTTGTTACAAACGCACTGCACAATAATCCAATTCTCACCCGCCTCCTACCATTAATCCTTAGAACCACCATTAACCAGACTCGAGGGAGTTGTCCTCCCTTCCTCTGCAAGTAATTAAGCTCGTCCTCCATTCAAAACTAAGGTGAGGGACGACAACTAACCATATTTATGACTAGAGTCATGAGAAGGCTTAAGTAGCACCCCATCCTAAAATTTTTTGTGAATATTATATAAATTGAAATTATGTTTTTCTTTTAAAATTAAGATTTAATTTCATTAATGAAATTTTTTTTTTTTTTTAAATATAAAAAAATTGATTAATAACCTAAAACCTAAAAAAATTATCTTTCATCTAACTTATTCGAATCATTTCATTTCAAGTGACATAATTTTCTTTAAATAAAATGATGAATCAACATTTTCTAATAACAATAAACTATTTTCATATTAATTAACTACTAAATAATAATAAATTTTACTCCTTCTAAGAAAAATTCAACCCCTTCCCCAAATTAAAAAAAAAAATTACTATCATATAATTTTGACTTTCTACTATCACGGGATCCCAATTAATTTAAACTTGTTATATCACCAGATTCTAGGGTCTAAACTCAGTTTTCTCCTTAATTAAACTTCAAAACAGTTTGCTACCTAATTAAACGGGTCTCTGTTTCTCCGCCGTTAGTGGAAACGTACGTAATGTCTCAACGGTCGTTGACGCGGTCTGACGCAAGCGCAAGCGTTAATAAAAAGGCATGTACAAGCATTACATGCTCATGGATTAGTCCTGCCAATTTGGAATTGCAAATTCCCCCTTGCTACGCGTTTTCCTCTGCCACCATAAACGGTTCTGTCTACGGCCCCCGTCGTCAGATAAGCTTCCGTTGAGTCTAGTTTCTTTCTGTCTTCCCATTGCTTGGATCTTCAATTTTTCCCGCTGCATTACGGCTGCCGAGCGCTGCGATCCGGATCGAATTTCCCCTAATCCTCTGCATCTTTATTAAATCTGAAGCAATCGAAATTCCCCTCATCGCAGATTCAAATTCCCTGCATCCAAATCGTTCCCCTCACCCAAATCGTCAACTTGTGCTGGCGCTGCCGGGTTCAAATCCAGATCTCGAGGAGGCTAAAGAGAAATCAGGATGAAGTCGTCGCGGGACAGGGTGAAATTGAACGTGGGCGGCAAGTGTTTCGTGACGAGCAGAACAACGCTGGCGAACGCGGGGCGCGACTCGATGCTCTCGGCACTCATCCATGACGATTGGCAGACCACGACGCCGGGCGATATCAATGACGACGAAGAGATCTTCATAGACCGGAACCCCTCCTATTTCTCGGTGTTGCTGGACCTGCTGCGTACCGGGGAGCTCCACGTTCCGCCGGGGATGTCGGAGCGGGCGCTCTACAGGGAGGCTCTTTACTACGGTATCATGGACCGCCTCCGCGGGGCGAAATGGGGGCGAATGGATGGCAACCGGATGGAGCTCGCAGCGTCCATCAGCGGGCGCGCAACGGGTGACGCTACGGCGATCCGGGCGTCGCCGGACGGGGGCTGCTGCGTTGCCCACGGAAGCATGGTGCATGTTTACGACTGGACTCTGGAGGAGCAGCCGCCCCTGACGCTGGACTACCAGGTCGTCAATGACGTGGGCTTCGTCAGCCCCCAGCGCCTGGTCATATGCACCTGCGAGCGCGTCGACAGGGGCGGCGGAGGCATGGCGGTCTTCAACACGCGAACAGGGAAGCCCCAGTTCAAGTTCCAGGTCTCCCATGACAACCAGCCAAAGAACTTCACGGCCGGGGCACTTGCCAGTGGCGACGGTCACGTGTATGCCAGCTGCCGCGGGCGCAGCACAGAGTACGGTGTCGGGGTCTGGGACCAGACCTCGGGTCGGCAGGTCGACTTCCTCTACCAGGCGGCCGGAGGCTGGCCGCTGGGCGACGCTGGGAAGCTGCAGTGGCTGCCGGAAAACCGCTTGCTGCTCGCTGCCACGCTGTATCCACTCTGCGACGATAGCTTCATAGGCCTGCTTGATTTCCGGGATAGAAAAGTCGTCTGGTCCTGGACGGATTCGGAGGTTCCCCGGATTGCCGGGGACGACAAGGTGGTTTTGGATGCAGTTTCTATGGAGGCCTGCGGTACTGTCTGTGTGGTGAATCAGTATGACAACTTGGGGTTTATTGATATGAGGAGCACTAACCGGAGTGTCCGGTGGTCTCACCGGAACCGGCCCGGGAAGACGATCGAGGGCGAGGAGAGATGCTATTCTAAACTTGCTGCACAAGGTAATCAGCTCTTTTCTTCCAAGAATGATAGTGTTTATGTTTTCTGTAGCCCTGATTGGGTTTTGACGTCCAGGCTTAGAAAATTGAATGGGGGCTCAATTTCTGATATTGCTGTGGGTGGGGATCGCCTCTTTGTGCTTCACAATGAAGAAGATGTCTTTGATATTTGGGAAACCCCGGGGCCTTCTGGTACTGTCCACAGCTATTATGATGATGAATAACAAAAATTAGAGGCTTCTGTAACTTTCAATCCTTTGTCCATGGGTTTGTATAATTCTATTTTTTAGTGTCACCTACCACAAGTCTTATTAGTTGGTCCCCTAAACTAGAAGGGTTGCTTATCGGCAGATTGAGCTTGGGGTGTAAAATTGAGCTCAACATCGTGTTGGAGGGAGGGTGGGATTTATTCTCAGGGTTGAAATTTGTTGGCAATCAGTTCCATGCAACATAATTGGGCTTCTTTCTGCTCAGATTTCTTACTGCTGCAGTGTATTGTTTGGTGTTGATGAAGTTGAGGGTATGCTATTGTTCATGGGAAGATTCACGATGAGGGCAAGACTGGTTGGGTTTGGGGTCGGACTTGAGCCAAAGATTTGTTGAGTAGAAGGTTGAGTTTGTCTGTAAAATTTGTATCTGATCAGTTGCAAGGCTTTGTTTGCAACATAATCATACTTTATCCTATGCTTGGATTTCTTAGTGTCATGTAAGTATGACCATGGAGTCCTTGTTAGTACCATTATTGTGGTTGCATTCTGCTCAGATTTGTTACTTTCACATACCAGTATGATGATTGGGTTTTTGTTAGTGAAGATGGAGATGGGAATATGTTACATTATTTAGTCGAGTTTCTCCTAACCCTCTGTTTAGGGCTTGTGTTAGGTGGTGAGTTTATATGAATGCACGGGATTGTCTGGTGCTTTTCATACTTGTTTTGATAGTGTGTAACCTCGTCTGTTCTATTCAGACAGCTTTGAGTGCCCTCTTCTTGTCTTTCCATCTTTAAGGAACGGGTCAATGATTCTTGCCAGATCTTTCTAATTTCATCTGGTCCATGACATGTATTTTGCCTAATTGTCCATATACATAAGCATCTTATCTCAAGATACATAATTTTATATTTCAGAGGTGTTAAAGACTTCCTTTAGGATTTTGGAGTGAATATGAACTCCGTCTTCCCTGGCAGAGTATATGTCATGTAAAGCTAGCAAGATCTGTAACTGTGCTTTTGGCATTTGCCAGACATGAATGAAGAAACAGTAATATCTCAATCATTCTTTTGCTTTTTGACTGGTATTATGAGCTTTTCTACAAGTAACTGCTTCAAATATTGTGTTTGTTTATGAAATTTATTACGCCAAAGGGAACTTTGAGCTGAAATTGTAATGTGTGCGTATTTAATCATTAGAACTATTAGAGTTTTGTATATGTAGCAGTCGCATTCGTTTTTCATCATGTCACTGGTCTCTGGTATTTCTTCTGATCCACATTGATGAAAGAAGGCTAGAGAATTTGTGAGGAATCATTGACTAAACTACTTGCTGGTATTGGCCTTGTAAGTACTTCTGCCGGATGCCTGAAAATAATGAAAGAAAATTCAATCTGTAAATTTAATTGCAGGAGCAGTGTTCACAACTTGATTCCATCATTATTTCATTTGATGATGGCTCCTTGACCTGTAATTGATCTGGTCTTAACTCTCTGGTTGATCATGACTGCAGAAAAAATCTTTCTAAATGAGCTTTTTGAGTTGTCACATTTTGAAATATAGTTGATAACTTGATATTTCTGAGGTAAATCTTGTATGACAAAACATTAATATTCTTTATACTTCAAAATTCAAATCAGAGTGCAAATCAATCATATGGAACTGAAGGCTTATGAACAACCTTCTTCTACTGGTATTAAAGACATACAAAGATCATACCCTTATAATGGAGAGTGAAAATACAATTTTCTTTCTCAAAATGGGTGCAGAACGTTTTTAATTTCATATCATACCTGTTTAGAGGAACGTTTTTAATTTCATATAAAACATTGAAGGGGATCATTTCTCTGATAATTCAAGGAGCACTTAAGATGGATGATTGGGTCCAATCTGAATTGATCCCATTCTCTCGTACTGGTCAGGGAGGAAATTGAATCCAAAATTCATAAAAAAATGATAAACACTTTTCAATCAACATGAGACACTGATTGAGAAGGGAAAGCACATATTCCATTCATTTTTTTCCTTTCAGAATGTTAATGATATCATATTTGCTGAACAGCTGATCTGAAATAGTTTATTGAATGAAAACCTTGCTAATGATGTGCTCAATTTAAAGTAAACCAATAAATGACACTTCCATGAAATTGAGGAATTACTTATCATTTGAGGAGCAACGTATATTGATAGCACCTATGATTCTCTTGCTTCTGTGCAGGAGCTGATTAGCAGTAGAGTCTCCTAATCTTCTGAACCTTTGTTATATCCAATGACCATTTAGGGGCATCTACCATATGTGATTAGCAGTAGGGATTTCTAATCTTTTGAACCTTTGTTATATCCGATGACTGCAAAGCAAATATGGAATTTAGAGCATGGTGTTTTCAGTTGTTTATAAGATTGATTCCCTGGTCAACGTCTATGCGGGTCATCTTTGTTTAAAAGATTGATTCCATGGTCAACGTCTATGTGGGTCATCTTAAATTGTAGTTGTTAACGTTATGTTAACTATATATTAAAATTTTGTTTCACATAATATTCTTCTTCTCAAATTTATTATGCTTTTAGATTTCAATCTTCCATCCCTGGGACTCACCCCATGGTTTAGGAAAATCTTTCATAACTTTATGAAAAGATATATGTGAAATAGCCTTCAAGGCAAAGGAAAGGGATGCAAACCCATTTTTTCATACCAAAGTGAAGTGGGAAATTCTTCCCCAACTTTATGAAGAGATATATGTGAAATAGCCTTCAAGGCAAAGGAAAGGGATGCAAAACCATTTTTTCTTACCAAACTGAAGTGGGAAATTCATCCCGGAAATTCTTCCCCAACTTTATGAAGAGATATATGTGTATGGCCTTCAAGGAAAAGGAAAGGGATGCACAACCACTTTTTCCTGCCAAACCAAAGGCCTGCTGGATCTCAGCTACCAAACTGAAGTGGGAAATTCTTCCCCAACTTTATGAAGAGATAATATGTGAATGGCCTTCAAGGGAAGGAAGGGGATGCACAACCACTTTTTCCTGCCAAACCAAAGGCCTGCTGGATCTCAGCTTGATTTGTTAGTTCGTTGGAGAATTAATAGTAATGGTCATCGATATTCTAAACCATGACCAAACATAGTCGAAACTGACTAAACATAGTCAAAACTTAAAAAGGATCCCTATGCTAGAATCTGGAAATTTTATGAAGAGATAATATGTGAATGGCCTGGAAGGGAAGGAAAGGGATGCACAACCACTTTTTCCTGCCAAATCAAAGGCCTGCTGGATCTCAGCTTGATTTGTTAGTTCGTTGGAGAATTAATAGTAATGGTCATGGATATTCTAAACCATCACCAAACATAGTCAAAACTGACCAAACATAGTCAAAACTTAAAAAGGATCCCTATGCCAGAATCTGGAAATTTTGCTAATCTATGACAATGAKAGTTAGGTAAATCCTCAGTGCACTCCATACCTAGAAATGTATATTAAATGTATATGCTTAATACCGTTACACAAGTTCATAAGCGTTCAAAAAGTTGCTTTGTGTCTATTCAGGCAACTGCCTATCCTTTCTATAGTTGGGTCCATAAGAAGCATCCTGGGCTTTCTTCATGGGAATCAATTCCATGTGGTCCAGCTCCTCATGGATAGAGTTTGGCTCACTCTTACGTAGTATGAATAAAATATTAGTGAGAAATAAACGAGGGGAATTGGAATTGCCTGGGAAAGGGTCATAGTTAGTGGCCTAATTGCCTGGGAAAGGATCAAAGTTAGTGGGCCTAACCTCGGTCTCCTATTATAAGGAATTATCTGGACTATCTCTTACTTAGTACGAATAAAATATTAGTGAGAAAAATAAAGCGCACTGTAATTGCCTGGGGAAAGGGTCAAAGTTAGGTGGGCCTAACCTGTGTGTAGGATATCTGACTGTATCTTACAGGGAATTCTTCCTTCTTATACGGTAAGAATTCAATTTTGTGGTGCTCACACATCATCTTTTATGATGAAACTAAGATATTGGAGTAAGGAATGGATTGATAGGAATATTTAACTTTATGATTACCAAAATGAATCAAAAACTATTTCGAGATTGGAGTACGATTCATGTGTTTTGAGATTCGAGTACGATGGTGATTGGAGAAGGTTCGAAGCGGGAATCAACTATTTTCTATCATGAGATTTGATTTGATTATGATGGTCATTGGACAAGATTTGAAATTTCAATTTAATAGAAAATTTATGGTAATAATTTCCCACTATAACACTATAAGTAGAATTAGACAATCTTTAAACATAGTGACATAAACAAAACATAAAGTTTAAAATCCATTTTGAATTAGACTTGAGGTTTAAAATTCAATCTACAAAATGTTTTAAAATTATTTTTTTCTAGTATTTTAAAATAATTGAAAATAAAATCGATATTTTTGACTTGGTAAAAATTATTTTGAATAGATGGAATTGCATATATTAAATATTAATATTGTAAAATTTGGTTGTAACATTGCACAATTTGGTTGTAATAGGAGTATTTAACGATGTTGAATCTATTTTTACATTAAAATCAATGATTTTATCAAATCCAAACTACAATTTTGACAAAAATTACTTGGTTGGATTTAGTGGATGACAAACCTCTAAAGGTCACAAACATAGAATATATAGTCTTATTCCACCAACTATTTTAAAGCATAGAATATTCTATATCAATTTATTTAACATTATGATTATAAAAACATAAAAAATAAGCAATTGCTTAAGGACATTTATTTTGCTATTCATGTTCTCCACTGATGGGTTTGACATACTTGTAAGTTGGTGATTGTGATAAATAATTGTGCAATGGGTTAGTGGTGCATATGTCCATTATTGATAGATAATTATAGGTCACAAGGAGGAGGTCGACCCCATGGACAAGTAACATACAAGACCCATGTATGGTTCACTTGGTGCTTAATCAACGATGCTCACATGGAGAGGAGAGAGGGTGTGGGATCCATTGATGGGGTTTTTGGGCATTTTGAAAATTAATAACTTCAATGTTTTCAAGTTAATACTCACCTTGCGATAGTGAGTATTAACCTTTGGAAGAATCACCAAGTTGTGTATTTAACATAGAAATTCTTGAAATTGGTTTGAAACTTTGGAAACCATAGTTATTATTGATCTTATCACCTTGCACGAGTTCCTCCTTGTAAGTTGGTGATTGTGATAAATAATTGTGCAACGGGTTAGTGATGCATAGGTCTGTTATTGATAGATAATTAAAGGTCACAAGGAGGAGGTTGACCCCATGGGAAAGTAACATGTGAGATCCATGTATGATTTACTTAGTGCTTAATCAATGATGCTCACATGTAGATGAGAGAGGGTGTGGGACCCATTGATAAGGTTTTTGGGCATTTTGAAAATTAATAGTTTCAATGTATTAAGCAATTGATCTAGATTATATTGAGAATGAAATGAAACACACACATAAATATAGCAGAGAGTACAACAATACAATGAAACCCAACTTCTATTAATGAATAAAATAGTAGAGTACTGTAGAACACAATCTCGCTAGAATAGTGGTAGCTTATCTCTAAAGAGAAAGACATGTCAACGACATTCATTCGCAAAAATATAATACAATGGGCCACAAGAATAGTCTTTTAACATAAAGCAAGAACCCTAAAAGTCCAAAACCCTAACCCTAGGAGGTGAAGTGCCAAAAGGTTTGTGGGCCCCGAGGTGGTTGGTTGATGTGTCAACTTCTCAGGGGCACAACTTTTGCATACAATATCTGTTTGGAGTGTTTAGTAGCTTGTTGGAAAGATCTAATTAAGAAGTACAATTATTGACAGGGTTTGGATATGCCATAGCAACCTAGGCCCCTAAATGGCCAAAAAAAGTCATTTAGGGCCTCAAAATAGCCTCGAAAGTTTAGGACCCAAAAATCATTTAACAAAAAGGCCAAAATGGGGAACCGTGATCAGTCAGTGGAAGAGGTGGGTGGTCATCGATATACTCCTAGATTAGAGGTCGACCCCATGGGCAAGTAACATGTGAGACCCCTTTATGGTTCACTAAGTGCTTAATCAACGATGCTCACATGGAGAAGAGAGAGGGTGTGGGATCCATTGATAAGGTTTTTGGGCATTTCGAAAATTAATAACTTCAATCTTTTAAGTAACTTTAAAATCTTATTAATTGGTGTTGACCCATCAATTTCATCACCTTATGACATTGAGTATTAACCTTTGGAAGAATCACCATATGGTCTATTTAACACAAAAAATCTTGAAATTGGTTTGAAACTTTGAAAATCATATATTTATTATTGATCTTATCATCTTGCACGAGTTTTTCTTTGAAAACACAAAAGCTCATATTGAGACAAAAGTAGCAAAATCCTTTTTATCCAATAAAAAGTGATCTCATGATACATGTTCATTACATAGATGGTTGATAAAGTCAATATTGATCACCAAAGAGTTTAAATTACATATATTTCAAGATTCATCAAGTATTATGCATTGTGGGGATCACATCACTGGAACAAGTGCTACGGTTATGATCTTGGATTTTTTTAGTGAGTGCCCACATTATGTTGTAATGCAAAGAAGTGTCATTGTAAAGCTCAAGTTTATGATTCTCTGAGCATTATTATGAGAAAATTGAGAGAGGGAAATGGAGAGACGACAACGAACCATGGGGGAGCCTTCACGAATTTCAAATTTTTTGGCGGGATTTCAACAGTAGGTCGCCATGGTCGATGGCCTGATACCTTCGTTGTCTACCCAAGGAGATGGTGGGTTCCAATAGTTTTTCTTCACCTTTTCTAGTTTTTGATGGCTAGGTTTTTAGCGTTTTTTTTTCCATCCCTAAGTGCTATTGTGCAGTGTACTGCTAGTTTTAGTGGACCTTCGGTGGATGGAGGTATTTATTACAGTTATTATGATTTCCTTGTCATTTTCCCTTTCTATTCTTGGAAACTGTATCGTTTTCTCCTGGATCGTGGAGCTCTTCATTTCTCTTACTTTGGGATTATAAAGTGGAACACATGCGGTCTGTTTCCTTTAATCCTGGTCAGCGTATTATTGATTAACCCTCTTACCTTGGAATTTAGATAGTTTACAACCCTTGATTTTCGAGTTTTTGTATAAGTGCACTCTAGGTGGTGGCCCAATGGCCCTTAATAGGTTGGCTAACACAAATGTGGAGGTTAGCAAGTTAATGAATGAGTCAGTAGAAGGACTTTGGCAGGAGGCAGACATTAACCTGAACCGCACTACTACGGGGGTGCATTCACTTGGCTTTCTTTCAAGTTCTGGGCCTTTTGTTTCACAAGCTCAACGACTTAGCAAAGGCCATGGTTTAACACCCTCCTTTGATACTTTCCTACCTGCTCTGGAGGATTCATTTCAGGGGGTGCAGAAACAATGTTCGGGGAGCAGTGCACACGCTGTTGATAGAGGGGTTGATTTTATAGGTTCTCAAAGCAAGACACCTATTCCTCCTTCTTCTCGAAAGAGTTGCAGACAATGGGATGCAAACAAGGTGGTCAAGAGGATGGTCTTAGGCTCGGATATTTGTTTGGAGGATACTTGTAGGCTGGCGCTTTGCGGCTTAGTGGGGAGATTCGCTTATGGAAATTTATGCGTGGAAAAATTATTTGTTTGGTTGGAGCAAGTTTGGACACCCTTCTTAGGTTATGTACCATAGGTATAATATCTAGCAAAAGGTTGGATGGGTTTCTTGTGTAACACTACAGAAGATGTAGCTTTACTACTTGAAAATAATTTGGTTAATGGAGGAAGTAGCCTCATGCTAAAGAGGTGGTGGGTTGCATTCGATCCGGTTACGAAATACTTCTCCTTTAGACATTTTTGGGTACTGCTTCCGGGGCTACCCTTATATTTTTGGAATGAAGGGGCGTTGGTGGCCATTGGATATTTTCTTGGCAAGTTCATTATGATTGCCAAAGAAAATCTCTCGACGACAACTAGGAAGGTTGGTAGGGTCTTGGTCGAAATGGGCATGCACCTTGGTTTGCTGACATCCTTAGAGATTGATTGGAGAGGTAAATGTTTCCTACAGAGGCTTGACTACCTAGGTATTTCGTTCAGGAGCGGTTTCTGTCGAAGTACTTATTATTTGAGACGATATTGTAAAGGTTTTGGTGAAGGAGATAGTGAACAAGAAGGTCTTGACCTTTTATATGGCACACCTAATTCCTCCATGGAAACGAGTTTCTATGGTTTCGATGTTGTTCACCAGGACCGGGTCGATCCCAGCTACTTGGAGAGTTCGACCTCTTTAACTGGTAAGTTACAATCTCATTGCCCTACACTTTATAGTTCTCTGTCTGTGTGGGAACGAGAAGTATTAAACTCATATGTTTGGCTTAAGAGTGTTACATCTAATTCATTTACGCCACCTTTAGAAGATACGGGGGGTACTGTTTCTACCAGTCAGTTTTCTGGATGTCGAGTGTCCTTACCTACCTCATCGTCTGTTTCCCTGGGGATGGAGCCTTTGACTAACACTGGTAGTCAGGAGGTGTCCTGTGTCAAGGAGACTCAACTGAGTCCCTCTTAGGAGCCATCCGGTCCTTTTGAGTCCACTCGTAGCCCGGGGTCAAGTCAACTGTTGATTGGTCACCCTACCTCTCCAGCTGGCCATAGGGAACTGAACGATGAGGAGACCTCTCTCTCTGTTGTGCTTGATTTCTTGATCCCATTCATTCGAGATAATGATGCTATGGTACAACTTCCAGTTTATCTTGGTAAGTCGGTCATTGACCCTGTGGCTGGAAAAGGGGTGGCAAGATGCTCGCGTTCCACTTTAGTAGATGCAGGAACGAAATTCGCATGTCAAGGGGCCTGGGAATTGAACATTCACTGGTAAAGACCAGGAGTGCCCGGAAAAAATATTCTCTTGAGTCTTCTCTTGATACAAATTCTCACACATCCACCGAAGGTGGGACACTTAGAGTGTTGAAGGCCCTGGCATGGTTAAATTAATGTTACTGCTCTCCCTCAATTTAAGCGGGACTGGAGGCACCCTAAAGCTAGCCTTTATTCGATGTGTTTTGAATAAAACTCAACCTAACAATTTTTTTTTCCAGGAGACATTGGTTCATTCCGATAAAGCCCGTAATTTCTTTCACACCCTTCGGCCAACCTGGATAAGCTGTGTGGTGAACTCAATTGGAACTTTTGGCGGTTTATTGGTTTTTTGGGATCCAAACTACTTTGATCTGGTTCCTTTTCTTACTTGTGGTGGGATTTTATTGACAGGGTATTGTTTAGAAAGAAAAAGGCAGATTTCACTTCTAAATGTCTACAGTCCATGTGTGGAGTGAAAACTTTTCTGGGAACAGCTGGAAGATTCGGGCTTGTTGACATTGAAAAATTTAATTCTAGCAGGGGATCTAAACTTGACACTTTCTTCAGGTCAAATCTGGGGTGGTGCTTCCTCACTGGGGTCTCTGGCAGGTTTTTTCAGTACTTATTTTCTTAATAACAAACTCATCGACATAGTTCCGGGGAAAGTCATTCCTACTTGGCGCAACGAGCGAACATGAGTGGATTTTATTGCAAAAAGACTAGACAAAACTTTCTTATCTGAATATTTACTAGATACAGTTGGCATCTACAGAGCATGGGTGGAATATCCCTTCATCTCTGACCATGCCCTGGTTCTGCTTCAGCTGGATTTACCACCCCTCTTTAAGGCTTTTCCATTCAAATTCAACCCTCTGTGGATTAAGGATCAAGTCTTCTTATTGCTGGTACAAAATTGGAACGATCCAAAATATCTCATTGAATATGGTAAACAAAAAAGGCTTGTTTGGAAACTAAAATATTTAAAAGCTAGCACGAAACTTTGGCAAAAGAGCCGTAAGTTTTTTAAAAATTCTCGGCTCTGTTGCTTGGAGAAAGATATATCTTTTAGGTTACAAAACCTCCTGGTTGGTACTCGAAATACTATGGTGGATACTTCATTAAAAGATATGGAACAAGAAAGAAATAATTTACTTAATGAAATTGAGGAGCAGTGGCGATAGAGAAGTCGTGCTATCTGGATACACAATGGAGACCAAAACACTAAATTTTTTCATAAATTTGCAAATTTCAGGAGAAACAACAAGTTTGTTTGGGACATACAAGATGAAGCGGGACATTTGCATTGTGGTCAGGAAGATATTAAAGAAGTGGCATTGAATCATTTCAAGGGTTTTTACAAAGAACAAACTGTTCCTTCTACCAATGACCAAGTTAGGGTGGTAGCCTTGTTTTCAAATATGTTGAACGATACAAAGGCTGAGGCTTTATACAAACCTATTGAAAAGGAGGAATTAAAGAAGGTATTATCAAATTTCAAAGTGGACAAGAGTTCGGGGACGGATGGCTAGACTGTTGAGTTTTTTAGTCATTTCTTTGATCTCGTAGGAGAGGATCTCCTTGAAATGGTTGAAGAGTCTAGAATAAAAGGTTTTATTCCCGGGGCATTAAACTCGACTTTTATTACTTTGATTCCCAAAGTAAACAAGCCACAAAATTTTGGAGAGTACAGACTGATCTCTCTGTGTAATCTTAGGTATAAAATTATTTCCAAGATTATAGTTGATCAGATTAAACTGATTCTGTCCAGATCGCTTTCAGAGGAGCAACTGTGATTTCTTCAAGGTAGACAGATACAGGATCATGCCATCGACACAGTCAATAAGTGCATTCACAACATAAAAAATAAGAAAAGAAAGTCTTTAGTTTTAAAATTGGATTTACAGAAAGCATATGATTGCATTAACTGGGACTCGCTGCGAATAATTCTTCTCCAAATTGGTTTGGGCCTAAAAATGACAAATTGGATAATGAGTTGTGTGGTATCCACTTTTTTCTTAGTTTTTATAAATGGAGAGGCGACTGAGTTCTTTAAAAGTGGTAGGGGATTAAGGCAAGGTTGTCCCTTATCTGCTCTAGTTTTAATTTTGGTTATGGAAGGATTGAGTCTTTTATTAAAAGACAGTCAAAGAGAAGGTAAGTTGACTGGTATTAAAGTGTTAAAATTTTTCTGTTCGTCATCAGGCTTAAAATTAATGGATCACAGTCTACCCTCCTTCAAGCAAGATTGAAAGAACATGATTTAGTGCCCTACAAAGCTCTGTTTCCTTTTAGATTCTCAAAGCTTGATTCGGGTTTCAATTATCTTGGATATTTTTTTAAGACCGGATCACAGTTCGTCGAAGATTGGGGCTGGTTAATAAAGAAGATGGAAAAAAGGATCAACAATTGGTGTTATAGATGTCTATCCTTAGGAGGACGATTCACCTTATTGAAAGTTGTGTTAGAAAGTCAACCTATCTACTGGATGTCTCTGGCTGTTGTTCCCTGTTCGGTCTTGAATACTCTGAGGAAATTGATGTTTAATTTTCTTTGGAGAAGAAAAAGTGATACTCATCAAATGCATTTGTGTAATTGGGAGCATATTACTCTTCCAAAAATATACCGGGGTTGGGGAATTCACAACATATTTGCATTTAGTCAATCACTGGCTACGAACATGCTTTGGAGAGTGCTAATGCGCGAGGGAATTTGGCACAGGGTTATTTTGGACAAGTATCTCCACATTCGACTGTGATAATTTTTCTTAGATCTCAATCCTTCCATCAGAATGCGTCTTCTAGAATTTGGAGCGAATTATTGAAAGCTGTACACTTAATTACTCACTGGTTAAGTTGGAATCCAGGGACGCGCCAACTCATCGTTCTGGAGAAGGATCGGATTCTGGGGTTGGGAAAAAAACTCTTTCCTCTTTAGTAATATTCTGTCTGCTTTAAACCAAAAGAATATAATTACACTTTCACAGGCCAGTAAACATTTAGATTTCCAGTTCTTATCCTCTTACTGGCTGAGTAGTAGTGATTTGGGATTCTTTGGAGAAAATGCAACTGAATGGGATCGGTTCAGGCAGACACTTATTGATTCTGGAGCTATCTTACAAGATTCTGAAGATGAATTAATGTGGATAGGAGGGTATGATTCTAGATCTCCTTCTGTAAAAAGTATCTATTGGGGCATATTTTCAACTAAATGTTTGACGAAAGTGGAGACTTGGAGACAATTTATCTGAAAGTGGAAAATCCAATTAAAGATTAAATTGTTTATCTGGTTGGCAATGGAAGGAAAAATACTTACTTGGGATTCTCTACAGACAAGGGGATGGGAAGGTCTAGGTCGTTGTCCCCTCTATAAACAAGATTCATAAAATATTATACATCTCTTTAAGCTCTGTCCTTTTGCCATATCCGTTTGGAATATTGTAAGCAAAGATTTGAACTTAAAAAAATGTCGGATTGGTAACACCCTGTTAGATTGCTTTAATAATTGGTATGATGAAAAGATAGTCCCTCCCCAGATAGCAACTGATATATGTTGTTTCACTTGGATTGAACGAAACAAATAAATTTTTGAAGATTCCACCCCTTCTATTCAGGCAATGATTTATAAGACTTTGGCTTTACAAAACAGAACCAATGCACATTTGAAGGATAGACTTCTGAGAGATATTTTGATCATTCATCAAAAGGATTATGCATTAGCATGGTTTGACAGAGCACCACAAGGAGATGGCAACTTGTGTGGTGCAGGTGGTGTAATAAAAACATTGGATGCTATAGTCATAAGATGGACCTTTAATTGTGGTAGAGGCACCAATACAAGAGCAAAACTCTTGGGAGCATGGGCCACTATCATGCTAGATTATCACTTGTCATTATCCATGTATTGGGTGATTCCAGAGTTGTTATTGATTGGCTTACAAACAAAGGTAGACTTTAGGTGTGTGTAGTTGAAGGATGGAAAGCTAGAATCAAAGTCCTAATAAAGAGATTTCAATCTATTAGCTTTCAACACATCTTCAGAAGCTATAATATTGAAGCAAACACTCTTTCAAAACAGGTTTTTGAAGAACCAGAGGGCACTATTTTCTATTTTCATTGGTCTAATGGAACCGAAGGTCCTAGGAGACATATTAGAATCCATTATCTCCTTTGAGTGTGGAACTGTTTCCTTTTTCAGCATATAGTATTTTGTATGTATTGTTTTTTGGGAGAAATAGTTTTTTTGAATGATGATGTCTAGCTTGAGACGTCAGTATTGAACTAGGTCTATTATGTGAACTTTAGTACTTCTACTTTTCGATGCTTTTAGCATGGATCAATTTTGGCAGTAGGCATTGTAATGGATCCTTGTTTATGAGAATAAAGATGTAAAAATATTATATGACTAATATAATTGAGCCAATTTTCTCCTGGAAAAAAAGTTTATGATTCTCTAAATGGTTAATATATTTATGACATCTCTCTTTTTCAAGCAAATAGGAGTTGTGATTTATATTATTTTGAAAGAAAGAAAGGATTTTCTTTCATAGTATATGTGCAAGTTGTTTTGGAGAATCATTGTAGCTGTGAAATTCTTCTCTTCCTTCCGCCTGTACAACTCAACTGCCAACCATTTGAAGACCTTGGGAGCTACTCGAAGTTTTTTTATTGCTCCCTCTTAAATTCTCAATTCTTGGATTGAGTTTCACTTGGATATTTGTTTTTAGGAAAAGGTACATCAAAGTATTTTTTGTTTGTACACTAGTAAACCAATGCATTAGTGGAGTTCTATCAATTACCCCATGTGAAATTGTCCCTCCGATTAAACATATGTACCTTGTCCTTCAAGTTTCTATTCTTTTCTTGAATCTACACATTGATAGTCTTTAGGTATTCCAAGCTCTCTTTCTTTAGTGCTTTACACATGTTGGTTCTGTGTTCTCTTTAAAGTACTTGCAGTTGCATCCTCTATCAACTAAAGACCTCTTAACTGTGGGGTTAATACTTCTTCTACTGATGCGACTAGATTGACTGGTTGGGAGTCTTCCTGGTGGTGGTGGGTGCCCGTCTGCTGGCGGCTCTGGGGGTCGTTCTGGTGGCGACTCTTGGAGTCTTTTTGGTTCCCAAAATGCTTCCGTGACCAAGGGTGTTGTACAAAATCTGGAATGTCCCATACACAACGGGTGAGGAGATCTAAGAGATATCCTCCTTGGTTTTAAATGGTGGTACACCCTAAAGCCTATAACTCATAACTCAAGTAGATAATTTGTGCATTAAACACTTCCCAAGAGTTGTGAAGACATCGACTTATAAGTCAAACGTATTTCTATGAAAATTCTCTTAGAAGTTTTGTTGCAGGATTGAAAAGATAAGTGTTCATAAAATTTGAAAAGAAGAAAATATGATAAAAAAATAAATGAAAATTGCAAGAAATTAAATGGCATTTGAAGCAAACTTTCCCAATTAATTGTGAAAGGGAAAGCTCACATTAACATATATGTACAGGTCTGAATCATTTATTCATGAATCACACTATCATGGGAAACTAAGAAGAAAGAACATAATGAATGCATCACCTGTAAATAAAGGCAATATAAAACATATGAACCCAAATATATCTATTTAAGAGAAATCAAATTTCATCGACGCTATAGAAATTGTTAATATCATACCCTGGATTCTTCATTAAAAGGAGTAATGAGTTTCATATAGAAATTGTTAATATGATACCGTAGATTCTTCATTAAAAGGAGTAAAGAGTCTCATATCTAAATCATTATAATCCTAGAAATTGGAGATATACATGAGATCTTTGCTTTGTAAAATGCTAAAACTATAATCTCTCGAGTTTTAGCATTGAATATATTAACAAGGAGGAATTTGTTTAGACACTGTTTGGAACAACGCAAATGTATAGGGAAGGCATTAAGAAGGAAGACTTTAAATTATGCCAAAGTAAAAGGAAGTGTGAGAGAAAACATACTGACAAATGGTAAGTACATTAAACAGGTAAAATCCTCTTTCTTAAGTTGCTTGTTCTCTTTTTATAGATGTTGAAGATTTTGTCAAGAAAACCATGAACATGTATACTAGGGGAAGATGGTGTCAATTAACTGGAGTAAGATCATGTCAATTAATTAGAGGTGGTTGATTCTCAGTTTGTTTCTAAAAACTAGGTTTTCAACATATTTTTGGATCCTTTCTCTTGTGAGCCCCACAATACATGAAGATTGTCCTCATTCCCTGTTCATTATGTGTCATTAGAGTGGTGAGGGTTTGAGAGGAATGATAATTACACAATATGATTTGACTAGGTCGAAGACATAAATTTGATGAAGGTTTTAACTCGTTGATGGAAATGGAGATTAAAAAGTGTAGGAGAGATCTAAAGTAACAAACAATATAGTGAAATAGATTTATCAAGGAAAATGGTTAAGTGATGGGTTGAATTTTTTTTATTATGATGATGTTGAGAGTGCCTTGGCATATGCAGTGATCTTAATGGGAAGATGGCCACTTTTAACAATTACATATTACAAGGAAAATAACCTAAGGTGCAGTCTCAGAAAAATTAAAACATTTTATGTGGAGTGAGACTTGTTATCCCCTATCCTAGGGATAACTAAGGAGATCATGTCTCGAGGCCCACAGGTTCTAGACATTGAGTGCCGAGAGTCGGATGACTTGAGCATGGCCCCAAAGGGCCCATATTTTTTTCAGTGCATCCCATCTATCAACAACAACAACATCCATCCCACCAGCCTGGTCCTGAAGTAGCAGTAAGTCTTTCTCCATGAGGTAACGAGTCCGGGTATCATGGTATGTGTCACTCTGATTATTGAAACACTTGAGTATGTTGCACTAAATTCTCCTTCATTTCATAACGTTTTCTTGGAAATTATGCTCTTTTACTTGTTCATACCTGGGAGGGTGACATAATGCCCTAATAAGTTGATTCCCCTTTAGGATGAGTTTCCACTAGGTAGGTCTCTGAAAGGTCATCATTCATTCCCTCCATACTTACCACTTTCCATCATTATTCCTCTCATCTCCCCCCACCTTGGTTCGAGCATTGGGTTTTCCACACTAGAAAGGGTTGTACCTTGCCTTGTGGGAAGAAGGGGCTGAAGGCCCAGAGGGTAAAAGTAGCTGGAAAGAGTTAAAAGAAAAAATGCAACCTTTGAGATGCTTCACCCAGGGTTTCCTAAGAAAACATAAAAGACTTTGTTGATTAAGGTTGGTTGTCATTGATGTCAACCCTTGAAGAAAGCCCCGTAGCACAAAGGTTTGGGTAATGGAACCAAGATTTTTTGATGTAAATATGACTCATTATTGTTTTTTCATGGTTGATAAGAAGTAAATATGGATGAACTCCAAAGTGGTCCCCTTATGGTGAAATCCCTCATGGGAAGATGCTTTGCGGAGTAAGAGAACCCATGCTTAATTGTGGAATAATGAGATGAAGGACAATGAATTTGTCAGGAAAACTATCCTAGATGGATAGTGCTTGTCATGCCATTTTTGGTGGTATGTAGAACGCCACATAACTCCACACCGTTAGAGAGTTATGACCATGTGAAGTTGGAGAACCCAGGTTTGGGTAATGGACCCAAGTTTGTTTGATGGATAATGGTATGATTTTTATTATATTTGAAGGTAATACTATTCTATATGGATAGTGCATGTCATTCCATTTCTGGTGGTATGTGGAATGTCACATAACTCCTCATGGTTTGAGAGTTATGGCCTTACGAAGTTGGAGGACCCTCATATGTCATTTAGAAGCCCCAAAAGGTCAAAGTAGTTAAAGTGGTTTAAGAGATTTTAAAAGGTAAATAATAAAGTGAAGTGATGAGTGTATTATAATTCAAAGTGAATACAAAATAAAATATTTCAATAATAAATTTAATGGAGAAATTAGAAGTGGGTTAACCCTAAAATAAGGAAAGTGGACCAAGTGACCTAGAAGATGTTTTTAAGGAAGCTACATGGAGAGTATAAATAAGAGGCAAGACTCTCATTTTAATCAAACTTGAGAATATTGAATATATATAGGTGTCTGAGGTAACCAAGGATATCTAAGCCAAATTTCTGAGGGAAAGAGAAGAAAATAAGGCCGAAATGCAAGGAAGGATAAATTCTTTTGATGGTGCTTTCTAAGGTATGTTATTTACAGGTCATCTCACCATTTTTGCTATAACTTGTTTTCTATAATGATTCATCCCATGAAATTTCTATTCCATTGAGAAAACAAATCCAAGTATCTGTGGTAAATTTTTTATCTTGTGGGTCGTTGTATTTTTGGAGTTACACTCCGTGGAAAATAGAGTTTGTGTCTAGTCCTAAAACTAGTCAAAAACAGGTGTTTCAGGTAAAAATGTCATAAATTCTTCATAACATATCAAAATTCAGTGAAACCAAATGTGTTGGTTAGGGTACAGTATTTAGTATGCTGTGTAATATTTCCAGATCAATTCAATAAACATTTCGTGCAGGGAACTCTCTACAAGGTCGCTCTCTAGAATAAGCTAGAATTCAACAAGGTATGTCATTTTTGATATAACTCCTTTTCTGAGAGGTTCCAAGTAGTGAAACCTGGATAAATTGCATAAAACACATTGAATAATATTGTATATTAGTTTCATATCTTTATACATTACATGTACAAAGTTATGATTACTTCAAGTTAGGCTTGTTGGCTAATCCAAAACTAGGCATGCGAGACTAAAGAAAAGTTTGATGAAAATGCTAGTCTCTTGTTGTTAAAGTTAATGAAGGTTTGCAATAATGTGATCATATACACCAAGTCTATTACAGAGCTACAAATCAGATTTGGATGATGAAATTGATGAGGGCTTTTGGTTGAGGTACATGTTGAGTACATGGTTGAGACAAGTAGTTGATGAGTTGGCACATACATGAGGTG
>ML815636.1:67694-78946 GCA_009831015.1 Picea engelmannii
TTGTTGAATCATTTCTACTTCATGATTTTCTTATTCTTCATTGTCATCTCTTTCAATCCTTGGATGAGGACATTCAAATTCAACATGTCCTACTCCTTCACAATTAAAGCAAAAGAACTAACCTCTATTTTCTTCTTTGAAATTTGAGATGTTGTAATCTTCTTGTTCTTCTGCTTCTTCCCTTGTATAAAGGTCTTGTAGCTTGTCCCAAATCTCTTTTTCTGATGCACATGATCCCACCTTGGATTTCACTGAATCTGTCAATCCATCCAGGATGGTATCTATTGCCATTTTGTTGTTCCTTTTTGCTTCCTTCTGAGCTGCAGTCTTTGGTTTCTTCAAAGAATTGTATTCTGAAGCAACTAAGAACCAAACATATGCCCCAAGAGCTTTCAAGTAAGTTTCCATTCTATTTTTCTAGTATTCAAAATTCCTTCCATCAAATGGTGGAATCCCATTTGGAATGTTGTCTTCCATTTCTTCATAGGATCTTCCTTCCAGTGGTTAAACTGTACTGAAGGTAACCCGCTCTTATACCAATTGTTGATATTGAGAGGGGGGTGAATCAGTATCAAGTACAATTTAAAAACATTTTTCAACTTATACTTAAACCATTCAATCATATCCAATGAGCAATGAACAATAGTATAAGAGTTACACCAATACACCACAATACACCATGCACAATATATGAGAAATAATCAAAAGTTTTTGTTCAAGGGAAGTAATGACTTCCAAAGGTAGCTACAGATTCCAAATGTAAAAGGAGGGATAAAACTCTAAGAGGAAGATACAATCCTCCAATATCAAGAGAGAGTTGAATTCTTCATCCTTGCCCCTTCCTTCCACCCAAGAATGTATGAGAGATAATAAAAATTTACATTAAATCATCACCATCAACCAATCATTACATAGAACCTGATAATGCTTCCTGAGACTTCTTAAATTTATGCAATTATTCAATTCTTGGAGTACTCTAATCCTGTAGATAATATTACTCAATGTATTCTCTGAAACTCCTCCAATTTTCACTCCTTGAATCCTCCCCAAGAAGAGGTTATCGAAAGAATGGTAGACTTTATTCAATTCTAGTCTATTCAGGAGAGTGAATTTGCACAGAATGCCCTGCGCTCAATAATTAACATCCGATTCTAAAAATCACACACAAGAAACTATAGTCTGTACTCTTTCCAATGAAATTTTTCCCACTTCATTTGGATTCTCGATGAATAATTTATGACTGCTTTACCCCGAACACCTGTTTATTGATTAACTTCAGGACTGGTCACAAACCCTATCTTCCACAGAGTGTATCTCCATAATTATAGTGAATCAAGAGCTGAAATTTTTACTAGAGGTACCTTGATATGTCTTCTCAATACCATAGATATTTCACCATCTGAATTATTTTAGAAAAAAAGTTATAGCAAAAATGGTAAGATGACCTGAAAATAACATACCTTAGAACACATCACCAAAAGACTTCATCCTCCCTTGAAATCCGGACTTCTTTACTTCTTATTTCCTCTGAAATTCAACTTGTATCAAATGAATGTATAATGATGTTTATTTATACCATTTATGTCACTTCCTTTTAACATTAGGGCCACCTGACACTTTCTTATTTTGTAATTCTTTTTTTTAATTATCTTCAGGGCCTACATGTACTTCCTTCTTCAATTCACTTTGTCATCTTCAAAAATTCATTTCTCCTCAACCATGAGGATCCACGTGATGTGCCACATACCAACGGAAACAACATGATGTATAATATCCATTCATGAGTGTTGTATATGCATGTGCATTGTCCTTCATGTCCAAATACCATATCAATCTTGTGGTCCAAAACCCATGACTAGGGTTGACATCAATGACAACAACCAATCTTCCAACAGCTCTTGTTGGCATAGCCAAGAGAAAGAGGGTCTCATCACAAACCAACCTTATCATTTCTCTGAAATGATTGTGGGTAACGCTATCACCTCTGGTCACCAAGCCAGGATAATGTCCCCCATATTTTCCCTTGAAGAGAAAAAATACCAAAAGAAATACGACTAAGAATAAAAGGCATTGAATGGGCTAGGAAAAAATGGCATCCATGATGAGGTGCAACTCGCCCTCTACAGAGGCACCCACAGGAAAGACCTACATTTCCATGTTATCACTGCACCCGCTGCCCAAACGTTCCCCTACTCCACTTCACACACACTTACATGACCTATATTGGTTCTCACCTGGGAAACACCCAAACTTAAGGAAGATTAGCCCAATAGGACATCTTGAGACCTTCTCCAAACATGACTTGTTAAACTACATAACTTCTTTGCGCATTTGTCTGGTTAAAGGGGGGTTTGATGCACATAATTTGATTATTAGATGTGATTGACATTGGTATGATCCCTGTGACTTATGAGCCCCTAGAGGGCATACTTGTTGTTGTTGTAGGGCTTTGCCCGATGGACAAGTACATATGGGGGAATGATTAGGTCAGACCTCCATGGGGATGGAAGCCCAACAGATGGATGTTGTGACCCCACCAGGGGGAAAGAGAAACCAGAGGCTTGCACCAGGAAGAAAGAAGGATGTTGCACCAAGGACACTCTGACAGACCTAGACCCAGGGGGTTTTTCCTTTCCACCTGGACATCGACACTTGAGAGCACATGACATCATCATTTTGACCTTGATGTCACCCAAAGTTAGGGTTTGCATTTATGATGGGAAGTTGTGTGCTAATTGGCACGCATGGCAGCATTCAAGGCCTTTGGAGGAAAAACATTCTGCACTTGAGGCCTAGCGTTCTACCTTAGGGGCCTAACGTCATCCTTGAAGATGGAATTAGGGTTTAATTATTGTTATTTATGTAAAAAACTAGATTTTATTGTAATTTGGCCATGTCGTCCTTTTTAAGACCTAATTGTAATTAAAGGTCATTGATACTGTATAAGTAAGAGAGAAAAATCTCATTTTTATTCATCATCACTCATCACACAAGTGGTGAAGTCTGAAATTTGTTCCCTCTTTAAGGGTTATTGGCTGAAATTTTAGGCACACTTCTTGGAGGAGGCTAACTTTTGGTGTATCTTGGTTATTTTCATGGTGGAAGATCTTCAAATAGGGTTTGAGCTTGATTATTCTTGGTGAAGTAAGTAGAAAATCTACATTTTATTTATGTTGATGAATGTTTGTAATAAATTTTAATTATTTCATGTTAAAGATTATGAAATTGCATGATTGAAACCCTAGAAGAAAGACATAAGCTATTATCTTTTTCTCTATAATTTTCTACTTGTTAATATTTCTCAAAGAGCACCTTGTCTAGAAGTAGATACTAGAGCCCTACCATTGCAACACTCTAGTAATCCTACTCCACTTTCCTTTTTCATATTTTATTCCAAATTGTCTAAGGAAAAGAGAAATCGCTAGGGCCTAAGTTTCCTTACTTTCTAGCAGTTATCTCTCTAGGACTTGAATGTTTGAGACCTTGGGTTACCAACATCTCTCTCATCTTCTACATCTCCTTTTGACTAAGTATTATAATTGCTATTTCCCTCTAAGAGTTGTTGTTGCTATCATTGTCTCCATTACCCTAGAAGGCACTAGTCTATTCACTACTAGTGATTGATTGATCAAACAACTTTTAAACTATCTTCCTTGGAACATTCGCTAACTCCTACTAACCTTAGATTAGCCTAATTCACTAACTAACTTGTTGTTGTTGAAAAATATTTCTACAACCATCTAACAACAACACACTGACCTCAAAAGTGACATGTTATGCTAGCTAGACATTGCTAAATCTGCTTGTGACTATCTAATATGGATTTTCCTAGTTAAAGCTATTATTTCTAGTATTCTCTCAAGCATTTTGGAGCATAATTATTGTGGCTGTTACAAATTTATCATTTGCTGTTGTAAACTGTTATACTGCTGCAATTTTAGATCAGCTAGTCTATTTCTCAAGAGTTCATTGTCTTATGAAGCATTAACATTGTTTTGCTACTTGGAAAGTGCCCTTTTTCTATTTTGTTGTCTTGTTTTGGGTAGGTACACATCATTTATTTTTTGCTTATTATCTATAAGACACAAAGAACCTTTGAAATTGAGTGACTTGTGAGAGGGGGGAGCTTTCTTGCCTTAGCCTTCTCGAACCCTTAGGTCACTGGGGACGTTTCCCTTGGAGTACATTGATATACTCCTAAATAGAAAGGGGTTTCCTATTGAGGTGACAGTGATAGGTCACCCCCTGTTACACCAATTTTGTATCTCCTTGCTTTGGGATTTAGGAAAGTACATATTGTGCGATAAAAAGACTGACTTACCAACTCAACTACCAAAATTTCATATGTTGATTGGTACCACCTCAACATGTGCACTTGTCTTGCTTCTTTGGACCTATTAAGTTAGTCTTCCACATGGAATGATATGATTTGTCCCAACCAACATGTGGATAATCGATTGTTAGAGTCGGTCTTTGTGTTGTTGACTCAATGTCCATGGTGGTAATACCATAGGTCACCCATCTAGACATTGGTATGGAGATATCTATAGCTGTGATCTATTAACAATGTTAAGGGTTTCAACCCAACAAGTTTGATCATATAAGGAAAAAATTAATCTTGTATCCTGTATTGGGAATTAGGGTACTAAACCAAACTGATAACTTTAAAAAATGCCTATTCTAAGAGGGTTGACCCAATACAAGGAACCTAATTGGGGTAAAACACTTGGAGGGAAGTTCACTCCTATCACATCATTGAGGTATTTCTATATTGGGGTAACTTTAGGTGCACGTAGTAGGTAAGGCTTAACATCATTAGTGAGATAATTTGAATTGATAATTAAGCCAATAGTTAGACACATTCTCTCTATTCATTTATCAAGCTATTGAGGGTACACACTACCAACTTAGTTTCCAAATGGCATGTGATGATTATTGTTTGCATTGCCATGTGTCACTCCTTGATTAGCTAGAACTACGAACCAAACTAATAACTTTCAACAATGCTTATTCTAAGATGGTTGACCCAATACAAGGGACCTAATTAAGGTAAAACACTTGTAGGGAAGTTCACTCCTATCACATCATTGAGGTATTTCTACATTGGGGTAACTTTAGGCACATGCACTAGGTAAGGCTTAACAACATTCACTCGATAATTTGAATTGATGATTAAGCCAATAGTTATAACATTCTCTCTATTTGTTTATTGAGTTATTAAGGGTACACACTACCATCTTAGCTGTCACGTGACATGTGGTGATTATTGCTTGTATTTCCACGTGTCACTCCTTGATTAGTTATAACTTTGATGCCTGATTTCCAAGTGGTATGTGTAATGGAGTCCATGCATGATGGGCCCAACATCCACTTGGCATAATTTGATCAACCATCGAGACAATGAAGAATTGGGATATTAGTATCTCGAGGAGGCTTAGGAGATACATATTTATGATAGGGCCAATAGGGTTGACTTGATACTTTGACTTGACAATCAAGCCAATACTTAAAAATATTTCCATTTTTTTTCATCTCTTTAGACTTCTTTTTATTAAAATCATGTTTATATCCCATTGGCTATGAAGAAGATAAACTCATGAGATGATAATATTATTGACAAGAGAAATGATGATGTGTTTAATATTACATGTAGTATTTCTATAAGCAAGCCATCATGTTGGGTGTCTCACTAGAAGAACATGGGGTAGTAGTAAATTATCTTGGAGGTCTACATGGCCATTTTTGAAGGTAGTCACACCATTTGAATGTTAGAAGAACATATGAAGCAAGAAAACAAGATCTTTATATCAAACCAAGCATGAAAAGGGGGCAACAAAATAAACAAGAAGAGGCACCAAAGACAAAGGCAAAAAACTTGCAACCACAGTCTAGAAGGGAAAATATATCAACAAGTAATGAAAACATTGTATTGTAAATGGACACACAATTGAAAAGTATTGTAAGCTTCATTGGAATCGACACAAGAAATCATCATACACGTCTAAAAAGGGAGCAATAACAACTTCCAAGACAAATGGTCAACATATGAAAGACAACACTAATGTGGATGAAATGCTTTTCTATGTCATAATACAAGAGACAAGCAAGCGAAGAAATGATTACACTCTTCAAGTCTAGTTCAAGTGAAGAATAGGAAGATAAATGAATTTTTTGATGGTGGTTCTCATTGCAGCTAGATTTATACAATGTTAGTTGATGAAACTAGTGAGGAAACGTGAGTATCTAGAACCATGTTCATTGTGTTGATTGGAAATAATTATGTTGAGTATATATATGTGCACACACACACACACACACACACACACACACACATACCTAGGGGTTATCTCAATCGGTTGTCACTAATGTTGATGGGCATTTGGCTAGTTTTTTGCCAGCATGTGCTCAATTCAAGTCCCCTTGGGTTAGGCAAACAATTCTACATTGATGGGTTTACTAGGGGTTCCATCCATGAACATAGGAAATCATCCCTTAATTTCCTTGCAAATATTTCTTTGAATGTCCAAGTGTAACAACACCACTATAGCCCCAAATGGAAGCCCTGTGGGTCGTGACAACATTGTAGTATCAAGTGGAAGCCACATTAGTCTTGGGCAACTAGTTATTTCTTGGAGAGTAAATTAAGGAAATTTAATGTAAAGTTGACTAGTGATTATGAGATTAAGCTATGTCCTTGATAGCTTTTATAGAAACAATGGCTAATGAGTTGGCATTTTGATCATATTTTACCAAGTTATTGAACAAATTTTAAAAAATAGTAGAGAGACTAAATACAAAACACACAATTGGGCAATGTACACTCTAGACCATTTTCCAAAGCCAGTTGAAGATGAATCTTCATTGTGATTGTGTGATTAATAATCTAGTAGAAGGGAAAAAAAACATAGTAGGGTAAATGGTCAGGAAGCCTTTGTAATATCATCATTTGTCTCATTAAAACACACAACAATTTTTGTGTGGAGAGTGTCTTCAAGGAATTGTGGTTTATGGTAGGAGCAACAAAACAATGCATTTTAATGCTGAGTTTTTTATTGAATTGAAGGCTTCAATAGGGTAAAATTATTTATTGGTGTGTTTGACTGTCTTGTTGTTTTATTCCATTCCAAAATATTTAGATTCCATTGTTGAAGTTTTATTAAAAATGAGAATGACAAACTTTGTATATTTATGGGCATAAAAGTGTTGGAATTTCGAGAATCGAGCATTTAATGCAAATTATAAAATTTCACTTCATTCACTTGATTTTTCCCAAGTCTATTTCCTATGAATTTTCAGCTAATTAGGGATGAATCCAAAATATTAGATTACAATAGTGAATATTTCATTTTTTTTTTGACCCAATTCACCAAGCAACCCAAGAAATAAATACCGAACAAAGGCATTTCGATGCCAATAAGTTACAAAGCTTAAGGCACACTTTTCCAAGCATATCACATATCTGGAATGTCTTATAAAAATATATATATAACAACAACAAATCTACCCCCTTATCTTCTAGATATGTGTTAAGTTACTTACAAATACAACTCTATGTTATGTCAAATCAACATGAATAACTGAGATTGAAATCTACTCAATCATGAAGATAACATAAGCCGGAAATCAAATTTGTAAGTACACAAAATTTGGGTGTTAGAAACTTTATATATATACAAAATATGAAATACAAGTACATGCCATAACTTTATCATAAATATGGTACAAGTCAATCTTTCAAAACCCTAACTAGAGAAACCATAAGAAAACCTTATCCACCAAATCCTCTTAGGTAGGAATCAATCCCAACCAAAGTTGGTCATTCCAACAAACATCCTCAACATGCTTACATCAATATTAGCAAGTCCTCTTTTGCACATAGATCATGCTTGTATCACAAAATTTCTCCACACTTGTGCTTTTGTCTTCCTCGGGCATTACAAACCCTACCCATGTTGCATCAAACAAGTACATGGAAATGTAACAACTCTAGTGCTAGCCTTCAATTCTACATTTCCATCCCATGATTTGAGTCCTCAAACCCTAGGTATTCAACTCTTATATCAACACAAGAACCAAAACCTTCATGAAACATCAAGAATACAATAACCAAGTCTTCTTCCATGCAAGGAATCACACCAAACTCAAGACTCGTCTTACTAGTCTCTACATGATCTTTCCCTAGCCACCATGCATCATGCAAGAACAAGGCTACAAAATCATCCAAGTTGTTATCTCTTCTCTTTATGTCTTCTACTAGGGTAGAAACCCTAACACTACAACAAGAGCCACAAGGAAAACCATCCTTCTTCACCTCCAATGTCATGTTCTTCTCTAGGGATTACTTTCATAGAAAAAACCCTAGCATCTCACAATAGAAAACCATAGCCTCTCATAAGAGCAATTTCTTTAAGAAAATACAAGACATCTCTCTTTTCTTGTCTTCACCTAGTGTTTCCTCAGAAACCCTAGCATCTTTCTCCCTACAAGATGTTACCTGAAGAAAGTAAAAGGTAAAATATAGTACAATGATGAATAATGATTACACGAGCTCTCCCCTCCCTTCATATATAGAGTAGGCAAGGGAGGATAACATAAAACAAGGAATTATGTCCTTAAAAGTAACCAACAAGGTAACTCCACATGGAGTGCTCTACAATACAAGAATATACAAGTGTTAGAAAAGGGTTTATTCAACCCCCAAGATCAAATAGTCTCCATGCATGATCACCTCCAGGTCCAATGCTCTCCTACAAGACGCCGTGATGAAGTTGTTAGTCCAATGCTCCCTCTTCCACGATGGTCCACTAACTAAGTGTCTTCATGACATGTGCCCCTCCTCTAATTCTCTATTACATGCCATCTCGTGCCAAAATCTCCTTAACATGTGTGCTAATGTGGTCACTAAGATCCATTTCTACTCCTCAACATATGTGTTAGAGTCCAAAACCAACCTCCATGAAGTATTCTTCTTAACTCAAGTGTCCAACCTCCAAGGAGTATATCACATGGTCTTAAGCTCTTAGAGCTAAGTTCCCTCCTCCAAGTTCCTAACAATGCTCCTCCTAGATATGTACCTCTTTTAATTGAGCCATTGACTCCCCTATTGTGTGCACCCAATGGGTTAGTTGTCATGTCAATTATGGTAACAAACTCCTAGGTAAGGGTTCCATGCCAAATATCAAACCAAAATCAAGCATTCACCCAAACTAAACCATCCATATGTCTATGAAGCATCGCCAAAGGGTCTAGGAGACCAAACACTCTCCTAGCAAGGTGAAAACACTTTTGGAGTAACCTTAAAAGCTAACACTCCCTCTTTATGAGAAAAGTGTTTTCTATAACATCAATCAACTCCCTTTGAATCTATTACCCGTAACTCTAGTTCATCCACAAGATTGAAAAAATACTCGTCCATCACAATAAAACATCATACCTACTCTACAAAAGTCATACCCACAAGTACAAGTCTGCACACCTCAACATCCATGAATTATCTACTCACAAAGTTGTCTCTCTCTCCAAGCAATCAACCAAGAAATATGCAACTTGGTCTTCGAATGGATGCAAGGAGATTACAACAAGGCGACTCAATTTACACCACCAAAACAAACTATTCTCTCTTCCCATTTGCTAGGGGCTCCAAAAGAATAATGACTATTTGTGAAATTGAAGAAACATAACCTTGGATCACTACTTGTTGAACTTTGAGATCACTTTAGAAGAAGGAAGACATCAACAATAACTTGCCAAAACTCTAACATACTTCCTATTGAAGTCTAAGATCACTTTAGAACAAGAAAGACATAAATAGTAACCTATTAAAGCTCCAACATCCCTAAAGTAATTATCACAAGCTAAAATCTTTTAACACCATATCAAGAACTATTTAGTAACTCATTATAACAAATTTGGTTAAAAATGAGTCTCCTAATAAAATTATAAAATAATAAGTCATGTATGTCGCATCACAATGCCATATAAATTATACTAATCTAAAATTACTAGATAAAAACTAAAACTAATAATGAAAAGTTTAAATTATTGCTCAAGATAATAAATTTCATATAATAAATATTTACTAATAATATATAATATAAAAAAATAAATAATATTGTATTAATATATGATAATAATAATTTATAATATATAATATGAAATAATAATTATAATGTAACAATATTATGAATTTTATTATTTTAAGAATATAATGTATGTGAATGCCACGATCCATTAGAAGAAATTTATAATATAATAATATGAATTAAATTAATATCTACTATAAAATAATATTATGAATATTTACATAAGAAAAGGTCAATGCTTTACAAATGTGAATGTGGGCACACGGTATTAGAGGAAGGGCACATGTATTTACAATATGAATTAGAGGAAGGACGCACGTATAGTATGAATTAATGCTACATTGAAAAGATCAATACTTATTAACTATTATATAAAACATATATAATATTATAAATTAAAACATTATAATACAATTTTATAATTATAAATTAAATAAATAATAAATAATAAATAATAAATAATAAATAATATTGTAAATTAATAATTATCTATAATATAATAATACTATAATAACACTACATTATTAATATATAATAGAAGTACACACTATTATTAATATTTAAGAATAATGGAAGTATAATAAATACATAATAATAGATATTATAACATAAATATTAATAATATAAAATGCTTCATATTGAGTATTTCAAAAACATTTAATATATATTAAGATTTTAAAAAAATATTTAATATATATCAAGATTTTTAAAAATATTTAATATATCTCGAAACTATTTTATTAAGATTTTAACTAAGTTCAGATGTATATATGGTTAAATATTGTCAAATAAAAACATGACACAAAAACATTTTTCACTTTTATATGTTCAAGTGAACGATAATTGTTGATCAAGTTCTTTGAAATTTTATTGGTTATTGAATTCCCATTTCAACAAGGATGTTTTTTTTTTTGTGAGGTCCATTTTAGCTCCAAATTTGCTCTAATGTGAGTGGGCCTAATGGTCAAGAACATGTATTTCATCCTAGGAGGCCATAGGTTCAAATCTAGAGTGTGGTAGGGCATGCACACCTCCATAGAATTTAGCAATCAAATTGCTACATGGAGGGGTCCCCTTGTTCCACAAACAAGGGGTTCTTATACACCAATTTGGTGTCTAACTCTGCTGTGACCTTAAAAATTAGATTATTATTATTATTTAAACTAGAAA
>ML815636.1:92052-120492 GCA_009831015.1 Picea engelmannii
ACACCTCCATAGAATTTAGCAATCAAATTGCTACATGGAGGGGTCCCCTTGTTCCACAAACAAGGGGTTCTTATACACCAATTTGGTGTCTAACTCTGCTGTGACCTTAAAAATTAGATTATTATTATTATTTAAACTAGAAACATCTCTATTACTTCATATTATATATAGGAAAAAGTTACGACAACCTCTAGTAGGGGCCTACCTCAAGGGAAACCAGAGCTCCTACCAACAGAGCATCAACACATTTTTTTATAACATTCTTATCAAATATTTTATAAAAAATAGTGCCAAAAATTGGACTGGTTTGAGTTCCCTATAAACTAGAGGATCTCTTCTGTTGCTTATAAATTAATACTTCCTCCCCAACCTCTGAGACCGATATTCCAATCTCGAAAACCACTTTGCACATAGCCTCAAATTTTCACTAAAAAAACTTGATTTGTATGAAGGATGTCTTGATCTTATTCCTTTTTATTCTCCAAGGCTTTGACAATTAAAATTTTGACCATCCCGTAGGTATCTAGTATCTTAATAAACCCGGTGTCTCGAGTCTGTGAATAGACACGGTTTTTCACCCATCCACTGACCTCCTGTATGATTTGAACTTCAGAGAAGGTCTATCATTTGGCCTTGACAAAATTCTCCACCTGCTCAACTTCTTATTTGGCCACTGTTGAAACTTTCCTCTTGAAGAGTTTCTCAGCTTCCCAAGTTTTTCCTGCTGCTTTAGATGAATGAGAAGGATTCCTCGAGGTCAGGTCCTGCCCAAAAACTGCCCCGACCTTCCTTTTACAGGAACTCCCACCCCAACCTGAGATATGAACCATCCTACCCATAGATGAATCACTCAAAACAAAGAAATATAACTCTATAAAAAATACCACAAAACAGATGGAGAAAATACTAGGGGGAGAGAGCCCAATGGAGGTAGATGACTCCCTTAACTGCCACCATGCCTTAATCAACATAAATTTAATAGAGTCTAGAGGCAAACCATCCCCCCCACTCCAAACCAAGAAAACACCCCAGAGCAACCACCACCACAACAAAAGACATTATAATGGGTTACTTGGAGCCAAGGACATGAGGAAATCCCAAGCTACCCAGCTCCTCACCCGACACTAGTTTCTCCATTTGTTCAAAAGAAAACTAAGCCAGACGAGAGCTTCACTTATGTCATTATATGAAAGGATCCTCATCCCAATGAATATAATCATCATACTTAAACCTTATTGGCTCCTCCTCTTCGAATTATCATCATTGTGTTCCTCCCATGTACTCCACCACCTCAAGAAGCGCAGTTCGATAAAAAACCATCAGTCTCCTCATTGTACCAAAGCCATGAAACTCCATTAGAAACCATCATTTAAATATTTTTTGGGAAGGAGTTTGTAGTCCTCCTTGTTATGTCCCTCCACCTATTGGTTGATCACATTAAACTTTACCTGGTTGCACCTTGATGGGATTTGAATGCATTATGAAGTGGCAACCAGACGACATGTCTGAGCCCCACTCGTTCACACCTCATTTGATTATTATTATTATTATTATGAGAAATCCTATAAATACAATCACATCACCAACAAGACTAGGAAATGTTGAATAAATCTATGAAAAGATCAAGATAAATTTGAATACATATCAACTCACCAATCTTGAAATATCAAGCTCATAGTAAAAGGAATCACAATCCACAAAGGATTGTGATCCACAATGAGCATGACAATCCCTTGTATGCACCTCAAAACATTTAGAAACTAAAGAAACAACCTCAACAAGGTCACCTCCCTCTTTTTGAGAGAATTGTGAAGCAAGAGTATCATCTCCCTCCGCCTAAGAGAATCTAACAACCTTGTCACTAGTACTCATCACCACTTTCATCAACGATAAGCATAATCAATATTTGATTCCACCACCATACATTTTGAATCTAAATCCAAGTTAGGTATTCTACTCCCATCTTGAATGCCAAATGATCCAAGACAAGAGTACACATATGACGAATACATCATGAAATATCCACTCTTCAAGATCGGGTACAACATACAAATTGACAAAATATCACCTAATAGCTTAACATCACACTAGCTATCACATCCATGATCAATCTCTCGACATATGCATAAGATGTACAACCAACACTATTGTAAGGGCTAATGCTGGAAGCTCCCTCCATATACAATAATCAATGAAGCCGAGCAAGGTTTCCATTCTTGTAAGCCCTTGAGTCACAACTCAACAAAAACAGATCGACCAATAATCATCAATCTATCAAAAAATGAATCACCCCCTCCTGATCTACGAAAATCAACAAACAATCAAACGGTTAAGCATGCCTATTATAGGCAATGATCCACTCCAAACATTGGAATCTATTAGAACAAATCAACCACCTATCACAATTCCTCCTGGGCATCACAACCAATGAAATATTGATCACATAACAACCATAAATAAAGTAGATTTTTCACCTATCAAAAGTGAAAACATGTTTTCATCTATTGGAACAAATCAATGACCTATCATAGGTCCTCTTGGGAATCACACTTGTTAAAAATAAATCCATGCCATCCATAAATGAAGTGAACACACTGGTATCTACTAGAAAGAATCAACCCCCTATTAGAGGTCCTCTTCGACATCACACCCTTTGAAAATAAATCTATATTAGCCGTCAATAAAGTAGAACTACCACTGATCATAGGTTAAAACATACTAGCATCCACTGAAACAAATCAACCACTTATCACAGGTCCTCTTGGGGATCTCACACATTGAAAATAAACCATACCAACCATCATTGAAGTATATCTACTACTTATTACAGGTGAAAAAAATACTCTCATCATAAGAGCAACCGATGTTTCAACCTATCAAACCCTTCACGTGTGTAAGTGATTATCTCATGAACACTAGGGTTTCACCACACAACAACCACTCCTAGCTTAAAAAACTGAAATACCCATCCTTCAAATAAAAAATAATACAATATCTATCTAATTAGCTCTAATAATGATCCATATTGGATCATTATATTATTTTTTATCTATGTCGATGATTTATGGGTGAAAAAATTTGAGGAATCAACTTGTAGAGCCATTTTAGCGACTGGTTCAAATTTGGAAATTTCGGTCCAAAAAGCCATACAAAATCTTCCATAGCCATTTTGAGGCATCAAACGACACTTTTTTATGGTCCAAACCATTCTATGTATCCGCTGTCTATATTCTACGCACCAAGACCTTTCCAATGGTGCAAGAATCGCCTCAATCAAAGTTCGTATGTGAAAGTTATGCCTCCCACAAGTTGACCTACTGTATTGATCACCATGGTGAGAGTGCATGCCACATCAACCCACATTACTTAAACATATGGGTCTAGCCATGTAGCGTATATTCCAAGAACATTCTAGAAGGTACAAAAACTTATCACAATTGAGGGTTGAGGAAGTCCAAACCCTACCCCTAGATGGCTACCAGACTATCTTAAATACCGGGCTGCTAGGAGGAGAAGGGGTCCATTCTATGTTATTGTATTTTGTGCCATAGAAGAGAAAAACAACTGGGAGTGGGAAATTAGAGAGCAAAATAGAGGGGGTTAATGTTCTGTAGTAGCCTAATAGGCCACAATTCTGAGGTAATTCCATAAAGAGTGCCATCTCCTTTGTACTTGCATTATTTCCATACTAGAAAAAAGAGAGTAGAGCAACCTCACCTTCTAGTTGGGTTTTCTCCCGTAAGGGTTTCCTAGAGAAAATATTTGTGTTATTTTGTGGATGGTGTGTGATTGTATTTTACTGTTCTCTATTTTCCGCATTTTATCTATTTAATGCATAAGCATAAAATTAGTAACTAAAGATTCTAGAATCTAAAGGAATTTAACCTTTATAGGTACATTTTGGTTTTATTTATCAGATCTGTTGTGATGAACTATTCTAGTGGAATATCCACGACAATTTACAAATCATATCTATATCAGAGCATGTTTCTTGGGGTATTTGTGCAAAGTTACAGAGATTCAGAGAATGGTTTAAGAAAAAAGTCGTAGAACCCTATCCATGGTAGACGAGTCTGTTCATAACAACCCTCAAGATATAGTAGAAGAGAAATTTGAGAGGTTGGAAGCACATGTCGCTGATATCAACCGCAATATGAACCTCCTCATGGCGGCTCTAGCAAGCAATCTTGGACCATTTGGAGATGATGGAGGCTCTAAATCAAATATCATATTTGAGGGAAAATCGAGATACCAGGAAGACTTAGGAAAGGAGTCACGAAAATAACCCGAGAAATAAAAGTCGAGTTCTAGTTTCGTTAACCATTCACAGTCCCTATTCAATATAGACCACAAGAAAGGGAAACCAAGCGGTTCCAATAAGAATGTTAGGATCCATCCCTAACCCCTCTTAGTTAGTTGTTATTATAATAAGTGGTCAACCCTCATTATCGGGACCATAAGTAGTTAGAAGGTTGCTTAGTGGAATGTTATAAATTTGTTAGGGATAAACCATGGTATTGGCCCTTGGTATTGTCCTTTGGTTTTGGACCATGGTATTTTCGGTTGTGAACAATATTTAAAGAATGCATCTCTCCATTGTAAGTTGTTGAGGATTATTGTAAGAAAGCTCTGCTCATTTGGAGGTTTCCCCCTCGAAGAGGCAAGTGAACTAAGCTTTATGTGGTATCAATATTATATTTCTTCTCTATATTTGATGTTCCAGTTATTTGCGAGCTCTGCTCATTTGGAGGTTTCCCCCTCGAAGAGACAAGTGAACTAAGCTTTATGTGGTATCAATATTATATTTCTTCTCTATTTTTGATGTTCCATTTATTTGCACAGTATATTTGTTTGTTCTGATAACTATTCTAGGTATACTACAAGTTGTATCAAATCACTTTTCTGGGCAGGAAGTGTGGGTGAATTTCTTTTCAGGGTAGTGACGTGTTCCGACATTGATAAACCATAGAGATACGTCATTCAATGCATAAATCCACGGTTGAGGAAACATACATGTAGGAAATACGAGTGGTACTTAAGAGCACATCTGTTGGCTACCCTTGTAACCCCTGTTAGTACCCCTTTGAGTGGTAGCGCATCAAAAAACACCTGTCACGAACTTTCCCTAGGCATCCTGGAACCTGCCTAGCTCAATCGATCGACCGCCTGCCTACTATAGTGTCATCAAGAACAACACTCAGGAAGATACTCTCTAGCACCTGGGTAATCATTTAGTATGACTAAGGGTATGGTCGAGCCTCCTTAGTTGGTGCCCTAAGATATTGGTCTGAGTACTATTGTTGACTCTGCACATATATAAAAGAGCTATAACACATGGAAAACCCTTGTCTATAGGTAGCCTGAAAAAAACTGTAGCCCTTGGGAAAGAAAAAAAACTAAAGAAGCACAAAGAATAAAGAGCACAAAAAAGATCCATTGAAGCGCAACCTAGAATCTTGTATTTTTCCTCCGATCACAATGATCACTATCGATTTTAAGCCTTTTTTGGACCCGATCTCCTTCATGGAACCCTTCTTTTCAACTTATCCCATCACAATGTGCCCTGCCACCCTCTCTCATACTGTTGACGAGTGGGACTCTAAGGTAAACAATCTATCTGATGATGTCTCTGAGAACAAACATGCCCCGGGGGACCTTGGACAACTCCAACAATTTTTTTCAGACATGGATTCCATCAATACCAACTTGGAAGCCCTTACCCAACACATTGGATTGTTTGACAAGGGAAAGAAGCCTGAGTACCACTCTAAAGTCCCTCATTCTTCTCATTATGAGAGTACTCATAATTCCCACTCTCCTTGGGGTTCTCCAAACTCTTGGAATATGTTTCCAAAGGTGGAGATGCATAAATTTGATGGATCTGACCCAACTGGGTTGGTCTCCCAACTAGAACACTACTTTTCCCTCCATAATATTCAGGATGATGAGACCAAACTCCATGTAGGTGTTCTATACTTAGATCAAGAAAGTTGGCAATGATGGTAGTGGCATAATAAATGCTATCTAGGACATCCTACTTGGAGCATGTTCACCAAAGTTGTTTGTGCATGTTTTGATCGGTAATCTCATTAGTTGGGGTGCCTCACCAAGTTGAAACAAACATGATTGGTCACAGATTTCATTGCAACATTTGAACAATTGGCTATCAGAACTGAGGGATTATCTGATGAATTCTATCTTGAATGTTTCATTAGTGGCTTAAAGGAGGAAATTCATGGTCATGTTTGCATGCATCATCCTATTACTTGGTTGCAGGATTGCACCTTAGCATTGGAAGCTGAGACCATTCTTCAGGCACAACCCCTTCATTCTTCAGTTCCCAACCATCCTTGTCAAGGGGCTACAACTTCTCCCACTCAAACCTTGAAGGTTCAAAAGGTGTCTCCAACATAAATGGATGAACGTAGGAAACGGGGATTTGTTATTACCGTGATGACAAATATGCACCAGGACATAAATGCCATGAACATAAGTTCTTCCATATTGATGGTTCAGAGGATCGAATGTTAGATGAGGCCCCAGAGCCTGAGGATATTGCACTCACTCTGCCCCTCTCGGACACTGTTGCATCTCCTGTGGAACCAGAAGAACACATCATCTCTTTCCATTCTCTTGCTGGTATATCTTCTACGCAGACATTAAAGATCAAAGGCTACATCAAACAACAACCGATAATATTGTTGATTGATAGCGATATAACTCGTAATTTTGTTTATCGTAGAGTCGTCGAGGATGTCAATTTTTTTATTCGACCAATTTTGAATTTTAAAATTCTCATAGCTAATGGTGGTACAATGAAATGTGGGGGTCACTGTGAGAATGTCAAACTCCAAATGGGCAATTATACCCTGAAAACTCACATGTTTTCCATTTCCATGGATGGTTGTGATATTTTCTTGGGTGTTGAATGGCTGCACACTTTGGGACCGATTACCATGGATTATAAAGAATTATATATGCAATTTACTCAAGAGCCTCACACTTATACCCTCCGTGGTTTGCATGATGGGTCCCCATAAATTATCAACTCTCAAAGAATGGAGAAAATCTTGAATAAAGGTCATCATGGGGATATTTCCCAATTTAATTCCATATAGGTACAAGAGCCATCCTCCCCCACAATCCATCCTGACCTGCAACTCATCCTGGCCAAGCACCACCGGGTCTTTGAGGCACCCAAAAAATTACCCCCATTAAGGCGTGAACATGATCACCACATTCCTCTACTTCTTGGAATTCATCCCCCCAATGTAAGCCCCTACATGTACACCTTTGCTAAAAAAATAAAATAGAAAAAATAGTGCAGGAATTATTGGAAGCCGCGGTAATTCACCCAAGTACCAACCCATACTCCTCCCTTGTTTTAATGGTCCTACAGAAGGAGGGTTCTTGGTGCATATGTACAAATTTTATCGCCCTTAATAAATTGACCATAAAGGATAAGTTTCCAATTCCTTTCATTGATGATATGTTGGATGAGCTCCAGGGTGCCTGTTTTTTCCCCAAATTCAACCTTCGCTTCGGTTATCACCATATTAGGATGAAGGAAGCATATATTTCCAAGACTACATTCAGAACTCATGAAGGCCATTATGAGTTCTTGGTAATTCCTTTTGGGCTTTGCAATGCTCCATATACCTTCCAACATCTCATGAATAAACTCTTGAAGCCCTACCTTTAGAAGTTTTTTCTAGTTTTATTTGATGACATTCTTATTTACAACTGCACTTGGGAGTCCCAGCTTCAACATGTGGACAAACTACTCCCATTGTTACGGGACCATCAACTGTTTGTTAATAAGTCCAAGTGTTCTTTTGGGGCAAGTGAGGTCAAATAATTGGGACACATTTTCGGACATGACAGAGTACATGTGGACCCCAACAAGATTCAATCCATGCAAAATTGGACACGTCCTAAGACCTTGAAAATACTTTGGGGTTTTCTGGGCCTCACCAGATATTACAGGAAAATTGTCCATCATTATGGAAAAATTTCCAATCCATTGATGAACCTTCTTAAGAAGAATGCATTTTAGTGGACCCTTGCAATCGAACAATCCTTCCTGTTTTTGAAGCAGTCCATGTGTAGTACCCCCGTCTTAACAATCCCTGATTTCAACAAAAAAATTGTGGTCGAATTGGATGCTTCATGCAATGGTATTGGTGCAGTTCTCACCCAATAAGTTTGGCCTCTTGCTTTCACTAGCCAAGATTTGAGTGGTCTCAATTTGGGAAAATATATATATGAAAAGGAAATGATGGTCATTCTCCATGCTGTGCACACTCGACGACCATATCTATTGGGGCATCGCTTTCAGATTAAAACTGATCACCATAGTCTCAAGTATTTCCTCAAGAAGAGGTTGTCCTCTCCAAAGAAAAATAAATGGATGACCAAAATGTTGGGATATGATTATGAGATCATTTATAAGAAAGGAAAATACAATGTACTAGAATATGCTTTGTCCAGATAATATGAAGATGAAGGTTCCCTCTTTTCTCTATCAATACCAATCCCCCATTGGATTGATGAAGTTCGACGTGAATGGATCGCCCATCCCACTATCTCATAGATAATTCAGTGCCTTCAAGATGACACTAGCCCTCCCATAGGCTATACTTGGAAAGCCAATGTGCTCAGATATAAGGATCTCTTGGCTCTATCTCGAGATTCAACACTCAAGCCACATATATTAAATGAGTTGCATTCTTTTTCTCTCGCAGGTCACTCAAGATTCCAAAAGACCCATTCTCGTACTCACTGCTCTTTTTTTGGGAAGGTATGAAGAAGGATATCCTCACCTTTGTCACTGAATGTGATATTTGTCAACGCCATAAAGGGGAGACTGTTAATACCCCAGGAGCCCTCCAACCGTCACCCATTCCAACTTCTATTTGGAGTGACATCTCCATGGACTTTATAATGGGCCTTCCCAAAGTGGGTAAAAAATCAGTCATAATGGTAGTGGTTGAACGCCTCTCCAAGTATGCACATTTTTGTGCCTTACCACACCCTTTTACGCCAACTCTAGTTGCACAAGTTTTCATTGATCATATTTTCAAGTTGCATGGCATGCCAACATCCATTATCTTCGATCGTGATCCGACCTTCATCAACACATTTTGGCAGAAATTGTTCAAATTATAGGGCACATAATTGAACATGAGAACAACATACCACCCACAGAAAGATGGCCAAACTGAAGTGGTCAATAAGTGTTTGGAAACTTGCGTTGTTTTGTTTCTAAAAGGAAACATCAGTGGGTGCAATGGTTACCACTAGTAGAATGGTGGTACAACACTTCTTATCATACAACCACCAAAATGACACCATATGAAACGGTGTATGGCCAACAACCCCCTAAAATAACTTCATATATTCTGGGCACATCAAAGGTCCATAATATTGACAAGTTGTTGCAAGGTAGGGTAGTTACCCTCGTGGATCTAAAGGAAAACCTCCACATGACATAAAATCATATGAAGCAACAAGCTAACCAACAACACTCCGAAAGGTTTTTCCAAGAGGGTGATCAAGTGTTTCTCAAACTCCAACCTTACAAACAAACCTCGCTCAAAGCTCAGGAGCCACCAAAATTTGGCACCCAAATTTTATGGCCCTTATCATATTCTCAAATGCATTGGTCCAGTTGCCTACGAAATTTCACTTCTAGCTACATCCAAAATACACCCGGTGTTCCATGTTTCCTGTTTGAAGAAAGTGGTGGGTCAGAATTGCCGGGTTCAAACCATTCTACCTGACCTTGATGAAGAAGGATCCATTTGGTTGCAACCTGAATCTATCCTCAACAAGACAGAGTTTCACCCGTGGAGCCACACTATCAAAGAAGTGATGATCAAATGGAAGGACACATCTCCATAGGATGCAACTTGGGAACTAGCCGCCATCCTGCAACAATTTTCGCATCTTTAGCCTTGAGGACAAGGCTAATTTTGAAGGGGGAGGCATATTAGGATCCATCCCTAACCCCTCTTAGTTATTCATTAGTTATTTTTTATTGTAATAAGTGGTCAAACCTCATTATCGGGACCACAAGTAGTTAGAAGGTTGGTTAGTGGATAGTTAAAAATTAGTTAGGGATACACCATGGTAGTTTTGGTTGTGAACAATATTTAAAGAATGAATCTCTCCATTGTAAGTTGTTGAGGATTATTTTAAGAGAGATCTGGTCATTTGGAGGTTTCCCCTCTCGAAGAGGCAAGTGAACTAAGCTTTATGTGGTATCAATATTATATTTTTTTTCTCTATATTTGATGTTCCAATTATTTGCACAATATATTTGTTTGTTCTGATAAATTTTCCAGGTACACTTCAAAGAAAGAGAAACGTGAAGCTTCCAAGGAGGGGAAGAAGAAGTGGAAAGGGGGAAAGGATAAGAATACAAAAACCACTGCACTTTAGTTTAAGGATGCTGGAAACCATTGCAATATTGATGGTCACATCGAGGAAAAATGATGTAAACAACATCCAGAGATGAAATTGAAGAACTGTAAGAAGGATGGAAAGAAAAATAACCTTCAAGGCACATATTCAAGAAATCAGATTGAAAGTAGCTTTGATGTGGATGGAAATATTATCTGTACATATGTGCAAAAGGATGTGAACTTGAGTAACCTTCATCACCAAGAAGAGAAGGAGATGACCAAGTTATTCCACATAAGGATTCAGGTCAAGAAGACCAAGATAGATGCTCTGTTTGACTCTGGTTCACATGATAATCTCAAGTATCATATCCAGTCAACAAGCTTGGATTGGAGGTTCACGATTATCCTAGCCCCTATCCATTGGGTTGGGTAAACAAGGATGTAGAGATCAAGGTAACAAAGCAGTGCAAAATTAAATTTGTTTTAAGTGTTGATTTTATAGATGAAGTAGAATTGGACGTAGTACCATTGGATGTATGCCATGTATTGTTTGGAATCCCCCACATGTATATGAGGGATGCTATCTTCATGCAAAGAGCCAACTAGTAATACCTCATCAAGGACTAGAAATACTTCATCATCACCGCGCATAAAGGAAAATAAAAAATTTCACTAGTGAGTGCCAATCAAGCTAAGAAATTGATTAGTTCTATCAAGAAATACGTTTTACTTTTCTTAAGAGAAAATTAGTCTGATGATTAGTCAATAAGAGTAAAGGAATCCCTGGAGGGGTTTACTAAAGAGAAAAAGAATCAATTGGAGGATTTTCTATAGACATACAAAGGAGTGTTCCAGGAGCCTAAAGGGATACCACAAAAGAAGGATGTGGAGCACAAATTACATATATTTCAAGACTCCCCATTATTGAATATTGGGTTGTATAGACAATCTGTTCTAGAAGAAAATGAAGTGAAAAAGCAGTTGCAATAGCTATAGGATCAAGGTGTGATTCGACCAAGAACCTCACCTTGTGGGTCACCTATCATAATTGTACCAAAGAAGGATGGGAGTTGGCAAATGTGTATCGACTACATGGCATTAAACAAGATTATACTAAAGAATTGGTACCCTTTTCCCATGATCCATGATCCATTGGATCAGTTGCAGCATGTCAAGTACTTCACTGAGATGGATTTGAAATCTGGATATCACTAGGTATGATCAAACAAGAAGATACTTGGTATAACTCCTTCGAGATAATGCAAGGTTTGTATGAGTGGTTGGTTATGCCATTCAATTTATGCAACTTGCCAAATACATTTATGAGACTAATGAATGATGTTTTACGCCCTTATCTAGATTCATGTGTTATTGTCTATTGGGATGATATACCTATTTATAGTGCTACCTGGGAGGAGCACATCTCACATCTTATGTGGGTGTTAGAGACCTTGAAGAAGCACCAACTTCAGGCCAATCTCAAGGAATGCGATTTTTCTTAGTAGTCTTTGTTGTATCCGGGGCATGCGATTTATGGAGGTGAGCTCAAGATATATCCCACCAAGATGGATGCCATCATGAAATGAATAGTTCCTACAAATTACACATAAGTTAGGATATTTGTTGGGGAAACACAATACTTGTGGAAGTTCATAGCTTCGTTTTCAATAGTAGCTGCACCACTCCACATAATAACAATGGGAAATAAGAGTTTCTAGTGGGGGAAGAATCAACGAAAGACCTTTGATGAATTGAAAAGAAATATCAGTCAAGCACCAATGCTCATGCTACCAAAATTGCATAATCCCTTCGAAGTGGAGACATATGCAAGCGGGTATGCCATGGGAGTAGTCCTGATGCATGGAGGAAGGTCTGTTTTGTATCATTCTGAAGTATTTCATGGGGCGGTACTCAACTACCCTACCTATTCCAGAGCCATTTTGAGGCATCAAACGAAACTTTTTTGTGATCCAAACCTTACTATGGAGCTTCCATCTATATTCTACATACCAAGAGCCACAAGACAAAGTGGTGGGTCAGAATTGCTGGGTTCAAACCATTCTACCTGAACTTGATGAAGAAAGATCCATATGGTTGCAGCTTGAATCTATCCTCAACAAGCGAGAGTGTCACCTATGAGGCCACACTATCAAAGAAGTGTTGATCAAATGAAATGACACATCTCCAGAGGATGCAACTTGGGAACTAGCTGCCATCTTGCAACAATTTCCGCATCTTCAACCTTGAGGACAAGGCTGATTTTGAAGGGGGAGGGAATGTTAAGATCCGTCCCTAACCCATCTTAGTTAGTCATTAGTTAGTTTTTATTGTAATAAGTGGTCAACCCCCATTATTGGGACCACAAGTATTTATAAGGTTGGTTAGTGTAATGTTATAAATTAGTTAGGGATAAACCATGGTATTGACCTTGGTATTGGCCCATGGTATTTTTGGTTGTGAACAATATTTAAAGAATGCATCTCTCCATTGTAATTTTTTAAGGATTATTGTAAGAGATCTCTGCTCATTTGGAGGAGTCCAGAGCTCGCAAGTCCCACCTGAAATCACCTATGAGTTCTCAGGGCTAGGGATTCCTCCTAAAGACTGGAGTGGCAAATCCAAATTCGATAGCAACCAGATACACAATCGTGCGGTCAGAGAATTGAAGATGAAATTGAATCCTCATGATAGAATATTTGTTTCCTTGATTGTGATGTAGTCCTCAAGGCTCCAAATCACTACCAGACTCAATATTTCCTTACCCCATGAGATTTAGTTGAGTTGGATCTCCACGGGCCCAACATAATAATAATGCAGAGTCAGGGAAGGTGAGCCCACTCTAAGATCTCCATGAACTTCCATAATTGTGTGCTGATGACAATGTTGTCCTTGCAATTCTCTGTTTCCTGAATCCATCTCATCAATTAACCCTCGTACGCATTGAAGCCTTTCCTGGATAACATAAATGTTGTATGCCTTGTACTTTATCCCATCGCGACCATGTGAAAAATGCATCTGAGTGATATCATGTTGAAGATGAGTGGACATCTCATATTAGACAGAGGGATACAATGATGACTTGATGCATTGTTTCATGCCTAAGTGGGACAGTAAGAAGACATGCATTGATTCTTATATGACCTTCATTAATTAAGGTATTGGATGATGGGCTAATCTCCCATTGATCCCAATAGTCACTTTTTTATTTCATTGTGGCTAAGTTTTTTTGTGTGTCTTCCAAGTTATTATTTTCCCTCATGATGTGGTAGAATGAAACTTGGGGAAAATCCCTTAGAACATTTCTTATTTTTTGACAATATTACTCAAATGAACGTCCCATGACAAGGTCCCTTTAATTAGGCTTCTGTTGATGCTTGAATCAGTTAGGACCAAAACGACAACCTCATAAGGATGTAAATCCCTCTGCGTTTTTATAGAGATGGTACTCCTCTTTAGATTTCCTAGGATTTCTAAATATTCAGAATGTGGGACTTGACAGAAGTCCGTCGGACCGTCGTGGTAATCAAATAAATAAATATTGCAATCAAATATTTTTTTTTAGTTTTTTTTTTAAAGAAAGTTCATGAGAAAGGACCAGGAATCACACACTCCACACATTTAAAGAAAATAAGAAAAATTTCCTCACATCCATCATAGTTTAAGATAAATATTTATGATCACATAAAATAAAAAGAAGATGATCCACATTCATGAGAGAACTTTAACAGAGTGGACACATGGGAAGCTCAAATAAATATAATGATAGATTAACCTCAAATACTTTATATTATGAAAACAGGGTTACAAAGCACATTCAAGATTGTTCCCAAAGTAGTTCTCTTGAAATTTCTAAAAAAATATATAGTCTGTTACATATTATTTGAAATTGTAAATGTGTTTGTCTTAAATATGGGTGTTGGGGCTCCTGCGGACCATAAAGCAAATAAATACAATAAATAAGATTTTAGAAGGAATACGGTGGGCGGTAGAAGAACAACAAGACCTGGTAAGAAGAAAAGAGGAATTACTAGTCTTCGGTTAACCCTTTCTAGTGAAAGAGGTGGAATAACTAGATGAAGGACTTGATAAACAAAAAGAAGGATGTGATCAGCATGAACTTACTATGATGGTCTCTCATTTTTTCATTTGCTTGCTGATGTCCTTTTATCATTTTCATCAACGGTTACAAGAACCGTCTCAACTTCTTCTTGCCCTTCATTAGTTAGTTTATTGATAGTTTTCTTGAACCATTCTTCAATGTAACTTTTCATTGGTGCCACGTTGATGTTGAACAACTCACCCTCCAAATCTCTTAGATCAAGGGAAATTCCATGTAATGCTTCTTCAATGTCCCGATTTTTTACAGAGTAATCCACTAGCCAGTTATCTATGACATCCTCATCATATTCAATTATACCATATAATTTTTTCAATTGATAATCCTTTAAAAATATCAACTTGCTCATCGAATTGTTGTTTTGTTAGGAAAAATGCGTTGAGGATTAACTTGGGATCTTGGACTTCATTGGTGCTTCTGGCTAGGTCCACCTCCATGAGCCTTATGAACAATTCTTCCCTCCTTGATATGACTTGGCTGTACGCTTGAACAATGTTATTCAAGTTATTTATCTTTTCTTTCCAACATGCGTTGAACTTCTTGATCCGACTTGGAGAGGGAAGGTCCTCCTCTCTTCTCCTTAGCTCTAACATTTTTGAAACTTTAACACCAAAGGGTACCACGACATCAATGTAAAAACCTTCTTCACTTTTTTAGGTCTGCCTACAAATACTCATGGAAGGCATGCGCCCTTGAGCCAAAATAAATCATGTTCTTTGAAATTTCCCAAGCTTCTGTGATCAATGCCATTCTCTTCTTGATATTATTCTCCACATAGCTCCTAGAAGAAATTGAACGAGATATTAGTGTTCAAGAACAATTGGAAGCTAGACGTAGGCAACCTAGAAATCAACAGTAACCTTTTATTTCTTTAGTTTTGGCCTTTCTTTCATGTCCTTAGATTCTCCTGTTTCTCAAAGAAGAAGGGGCTTGTCACTTGAAATCATTCCTATTGATGAAACATGAAGAAGAAAAGTAGTGTTATCTGCCCAACAAAGTGCTGCAAGGAGGAATTTATCTGATTCATCCAGCTCATCCTTCCTTCCCTCATCTATCATCCACAAGATGGCATCTAGTGGTGGCTCTTGTGGCACTGGAAGTGCTCCATCTTCCCAATATTCATCGTCATCGGTGATTGGTAGCTTGTACAGTCGTCATATCCCTGTCCAATCTACTACAAACCCCACCAAAGTCATTAAGAAGTATGGGATTTTTCAGTTCGAAGAGGATGCCACAACCACACCATGGCATGTGTCCTCTCCTCTTAACTTAGCACCTGCTACTCACCCACTTCCAAAGTTTAAACAAAACTTGCTTAGGTTTTTCAAAAATAACACTGTCAGTACTAACAAACACCTAGTGGAATTTTCTAATTCTTGTCATAACATAGGGGCTAACGACAATGACACTTGCATGCGCTTGTTTGTCAATTCCTTGGAAGGAAAGGCTACGGCCAATTTCTTTGACCTTCCTCCTAAGATACTATCTACTTGGGAGGAGTTAATCTATTGGTTCTGATCCACTTATGGGCAATCCAAAAGCCCTGCCGATAAGTTAAGGAATACAATAACATCACTTATAAATATGGTAAGGCCATCAAGTCTTTCAACTTGCGTTTCACCAAGTTGTACAATCAAATCCATGAACTTATATGCCTGCAGAACCAAGCCTCTTTCATGCATTATTACAATGCATTTCCTTCTCCCTACCGTCATAGGCTTGAGGAAAAATCCATTGATAATCTCGGTTTCTCCCTGAACACTTGCCCAGAGTATGAAGAACATCTTGAACGAACTGGTCTACCCCAGGGAGAATCAGTTAGACAGACAGATATGCCTGCTCTCTTACAACTAGTACAAGATATGAATAATCGTATGATAGCATTTGAGCGGAAGGGTACTGTCTCCCCTCTCACCCCTGGAGCTTCATCCTCTTTTGAACCCCCTTTTAGAAGTCCGCTTGAAAACAAATTTCAGCCTAAGGCTATCTTGCCTCGAAGTTGGTGTAACTTTTGCGAGGAGCACCATAAAGAAACCACATGTGAGGTAAAGAAGAGTGTCTAAGATAAGATCTTTGGTAAGAGACCAGAAGCTACTATCGTTGTCCTAGACTTTGTCGAGCCAGAACATGTCAGGGTTATTAACACTAAGAACAAAGCCTATGATCCCAAGGGTAAATTTGATCCTCCTCACAGTTATTCTAGCCCTAGCTCATTCTCAACTGCTGCTACGTCCCAGGTTCCTAAAATTCATGAGAGTCAAAGAATCACTCCCCCTCCTCCCTCTTCTAAATATAATATCTTGAATCAATTGGCCAACATCAAAGCAGATGAAACCCTCCTAGACATGGTTGTCATTCTTGAACAACAAATGCATCTGAAACAATTCATGGAAGTAAAAGCTTTCGTTTTAGCCAACCTTTTTGAAGAGGTAGACGAAGGGGATTCTTCTGTAAATAAGGTAGGTGTACATAAATTTATATACCCTGTAAAAAAACCCCTTTTTATATTTCTGTAAAGATCATGGATAAGATTGCCCATTGTTGCCTTATTGATGGTCGTTTAGGCCCAAGTGTCATGTCGAAGATTATTATGGAATATCTAGGCTTTTCTTGTACAAAAGAAAATGCCAGAAGCATGCTCTCCTATAATAGTCTACAAAAAACAACCATAGGCGATATTAAATATGTTACCTTGGTTTTACGCGCTCATCCTAAGATAAGGACAACCCTCAACATTAAAGTGATTGACATGCCTGTAAGAAATTATTCAATTATCTTGGGAAGATATTGGCAAGACCTAACAGGTGGATAACTTTCACTCGACGAGACACATTTATCCGTTCCTCGGAATGGTAAGAATATTATAGTCCTTAGATAGGGAAGCATTTCACCCTACATAGAGAATGTTTCGTAATCTAGCATAAAATATATCGAAGAAGACCTAGGAGTGTATTCCATATTCGCTGAAGAGGATAATATTCCTTTGGAAATAATTGATTTAGATAATGATTTATGGCATATGCACTTTGATGGTTCATGCTCTAGTGAAGGAAATGGGGCTGGAATTACCTTGGTTTCTCCTACAGGAAAAATCCATAATCTATCTTACAGGTTTGAGTTTGCTTGCTCAAACAATGTCGTTGAATTCAAAGATTTATGATTAGGCATTGAGAATGCCCTTAATATTGGTTGTGGTCACCTTTCAGATGTCGACAATTCTGAGCTTGTTGTGAACCTAATACGTAATAATTTCTCTCCTAGCAACGAGCTAATGGAACAATAGTCCCAAACTGTTTGGGCACTTGTCTCGAACCTTCTATCTTTCAACATCACCCATGTGAAGAGGGAGTTGAATTCAATGGCTGATCGATTAGCTGTATTTGTAGCCTCTCCTAATCAACAAATTTTACCTCACAGGCTTGATTGTGCTTTTCAATCTCTATATCATTCATATATTCCTAACCATGTAGGATCTTGGAAGGCCCTCCCTGAGGATGAGAGCATTTTTTCTATCATCCAAGATGAACCTCTTAAGCTCGAGGAAATTATATCAATGGAAAATAATACAATTCCTGAGGGCTTGAGTCCTCTTGAGAGTTCATTTTCATTGAGTGTTGGAGGCAATAAAGAAAAATAGAAGGATGAGGAGTTACAACAGAAGGTGGTTAAAACCATCTAAATGAACATTAGGACACCTGGATCTTCAACGAACGTTAAAATAAATGTCCAGGGTTATGATAAAGAAGAGATGAGGTCTGTCGAGTCACTTGGTGGATTTAAAAATGTTTTTGCTTGGTTTAATGTGTATCTTCGTGGTTTTGATCTAGGTCTTGTTCAACATACTATGAAACCAGCTAGGCAAAAACAAGGACTTGTTAACTCTGCACTGAGAGCAACCTTTTGGAGGGAGTTGAAAGATTTATTAAGGACTGAAATGTTTTTTTTATTCCACCGAAAATGAGTTTCCAATTGGGAATCTACTTCAAAGATCACTGATAATATTAGAACCTGCATTAGTCTTCGAACTTTCAGGCAAGCAATTATGAGAAACCCTTTCCCTGCTCTCAGTATGGAAATGTTTTTGCAACAGGTTGTATAGTCACAGTTGGAGCCCTTACTTGACAACTTGTTTGGTTATAGTAAAATCAAGGTAGAAGGGGAAAATATTCACAAAACCACTTTTATTACTAATTGCGATACTATGTCTTACGATTGCCTGCCTTATGGATTATTTGATGCAAGTACCACCTTTAAAAGGCCTATACACACAACTTTTGATGAATTGGTCAATCTGCATGCCTATCTTGATGATTTAATCGTATGCGTCAAAGGGATGATAATTACACCAGAATTTCAGGTGTTGGGTCATTTCCAGATTACTGTTGTCTTGGACACTAACTTGGAAATTTTAAAGGAATTACAGAGACAATGGTTTTCCTACAGCACTAACAATCCTCGCTTGAAGTATTGTGAGGGACCAGCGTGAAAGGTTTTTATACTGATTGGATTTTTTTGTATACTAGTAGCTTAGCTCTGCTTTCAATTTTTGTGCTTCTTACACAATTGTTATGAGGTCTCCCCTGAAGGGCCCTTGAAATTGTTACATATTTCCACTGTTGTCTTACAAGGAATTGGTTATTTCCTGCTTCTTCTTGACATTTCTTCATCCATTGATATCTTAAGGGAAAGTCTATAAGTTTTCCTCCTTGAAGGTTAAGAGCATATTCCAGTCAAATGATTATGCATATAGTGGTAAAACCCCTCATACTTAACACTTTTCATGAGTTATTCCCAAATTCTTGGTCATATTTCCATTGAATTTGCTCACTTCCCCCTATTTCATAATCATTTGAGTTATGTCTTCTTGACCTGTTGTTTTGGTCCACAAAACCATGAGTCATGAGTTCTAAATCTGTTAAAAACAAATTTCCCATGGAGTCGTCAGTTTGTTGACGATTGAAAACGTCAACGAAGTTTCGCCCGCAAAGTGTTGCTAAAGCCTATTATTATAAAACTAAATAATACTAGTAGGTGGGACCCCCTTGAACTATTGAATATCATATCTGCTCATTTTTTATGTTATGATGATGTGCTACAGGGTTTACATGGTTGATGAGATATTGTTGTTGTTGGTATGAGTTGAGATTTTGAGATGTTGTTCCTTCATGTTACTACAACCTACTATTCATTAATGGCATTTGTTCTTCTCGCACTTGCACAAGAAACATGTTAGTAAAAATACATGAAGGGTAGTTTTGAGAAAGGAAAAATACTATAACAAATGCAAAAGTAAAGGATCTAATTCTGTAGTTTTACTATACTACATGCATAAAGGACTTAATGGTTATGGTTGAATGCTAGCTAGCAATATGATAGTTATACGATTTAATTGAGTTATATTGGGAATATGAATATGGGTGGCACATTTGACAAAGGAATGGAAGTTAACGGCTATGTGATTTTAATTGAGTTATATAGTATTTATGCATGGTGATTAGGCTATGGTATAGATTGATCGCTCTATTGGTGATAATTCTATACATGATTTCTTTCATTGTATAGTTGACATACAATGTGGTCCAGTTAGAAATTGGATATATGATGTAGATGGTGCAATTGGCAAGAAATTTATGCATATTCCAATGCAAATTTTAAATTAATGGTTTTAGTGGAGAGCTTGTTGGCATGTATTGATGAGTTAATGTAATGCAGGTGGAGGCGACGTGCATTTACTGCATGTCACCTTTACTCTTTCAATGGATGACACCTTAATCGATCTATTGTTCATTCTTGTTGCTATGGTATGCTCTGATTTCTTAGTAGAGGGGAACCACTCAGCCATCTCTCATTTTAAGGATTTCGATTTTTTTGTCCATTATTGAGTTTGCTCTAGTTATGAAATGATTACTAGCTCATGTGTATGGGTTTGTGTTTTTCCTAAGTGTTGCAACTGTGTGAAATTTTGGTTCTTGAATGAAGAATGGATGGTTCTTCCTGTAATATTTTTGAGTTCGTAGAAGTTATCGGTCTTCCTGGTGATAGCTCTCTGTTACTACTACTGGTCTAGTTGGAGGGTTTTTGTTTAAGTCTTGGCTGGATAGCTATCTTCACGCACTGTCACTATATCTAGTCTTTGGCTTTCTTGGGTTTAATGGTCAAAGGTTTTTCTGCGTCACTATGTTGTGTGTCACTTCGGCGTTGGTTGTTTCCACCACTAAGGGTCACGAAGTGAGTGTTATGTTCTTAACTCGGCCCTGTCTCCACCTTGGTACTGTGGTAGCTTGGATGAAGAACACGAGGTTTATACCCTGCGTGCATTAAATAAATTACCCGACCGAATGAGAGCTTCGCCCTTATTTTTTTGACCCCTTCCATGGATTGTTACCTACCCACAAATGAATTATGTCTCTCTATGTGTGCACACCCTTGGCCTCAAAAGTTCCACCATTGTGAGGAGTTGGTTTTGTTCCCTGGTGTCGGCTACAAAGTAGACCCTTAACCCTCCATTCTCGAATTTTGTAAAGGAGATTGTTGTGCCTGTTAAGTTTCTACATGTTATCGTGGATCAAATGTATGGTCGATTACTTGTGAATACAAATTCTCCCAATTGGTCGTATGGAATTCCTGTTGTTTTAGAATTTAGTTACTGCATTTGTGATGATAAGAATAAAACCTTACATTGCCAATTGCACTTCTAAATTTCACAGTCACTTGCCTTATGTTAAATAACTCAGTATTATTAATGGAAGAAACTCTGCCCCGATGCAATTGGATGCATGGGTATGGATAGCTACCACAACTTGTTCGGTTGATTGATTTCCTACCACAGTGGTGAATTGTTGGTTGATATACAATCACTAGTATTTTCACTTATGATCATTTGGATGATGGTTGGCATTGGTTACGAATGCTTGGTGTTGTTCACAAATGTCACGTTCTGTGTATGGTATTTTTCAAAATGAAATATTGGGCATGGTAACTATGGTTTTCTTTGGGGCCAAATGATTATTGGACCAAATAACTATAGAAAGTATATTCACTGCATCCTTGTGTTTATTGGTTGAGTAAGCCTGAGTGTGCATAGCTTGGTCAATCATGGTGTGACTAAATCTAAGCAACCTTATATTAAATCGATAGCTCAACACAATATACTAAGTTATATCGTGATTGTGTGTTTGTTTTGATAAGTGGAAATGTTGCACCGTGGAGTTTTGTTAGTTGCGCACGGTGTGTACTTTGAATAGCTTGTTTTTTTATACTCGAGGATACCCACAAAGTTTTAAGCAAGTATTTATTGCAATTGACCACTGCTTAAAGCAGGCATGTTGTTGATGACAGTCGTGTTGGATAGGTGGCCCATCTTTTAAGTCACAATGAATTGTTTTGTTTCTACAGTGACAGAACTATATTGCCTAGGCAAATTACTACTGCATAGCTTGTGTCTAAATGGTGGTTGTTGGTTGTATAATTAATTGTCATTTTAGGCATGGCAATTGGGTCCTGATTATTTTGGTTACTGCATATATATGTGAACTCATTGGATTTTTGATGGTCTCTATTGCAATAATAGTGACTTCGTTATTAGTTTGAAAACATGACTTTTGCGTATAGTTGTGGATTGAAGAAATGCATGGCAGTGGTTTTTGTTGATGGTTACATATTGGAAATGGGTGCTATTCGTTAATTGGTATTAAATGAAGAGTGTGTGAATGAAGGGAACACAACCTCTTACAATTTATGTGGAATACTTATTGTTTTGTGATGGCACTGTGTTGAATATTTGATTAATGGACAGTGAAAGTGCACAACAATTGTTATTCGGTCATGATGATTGTTGGTTTGTGCATCTATACTTACTGCAAAATTCTTTATGGATCGCTTGACTAATTTCATGAACAATAATCATTATCCTCCCCTCCCATTATCTCACTTTCCGCTAATTACAAACCCTTTACATATCCCATATTCATTTTTTCACTCCCTGTTCTGATATTGATTACAACCAAGATAATTTCTATGCTAAAGTGGATAAAAGTGGCAGTGTCTTGGGTGGATTGTCGTGAAGTTTTATTGGTTTTCTTTACAGTTTATTGTTGTTGTCATTGAGCAGTGACCATTTCTTTTCACTTTCATTATATCATATTTTTTCCCAATACAAATCCCTCACATATCCCAGGACCATGTTTCACCCCCCTGCTCATTTATTAACAATAAAACAATTTTTATGGATTGGATTGCATGAGTGTGATACATTCTGAGCCAAATCTATTTCATATTTTTAAGATTTGTCATGTATGGTTATTTAAAAGACTATTTTCTAATTGATCATGCATGCATGATGGGTTTTTTTCAGTTGAGGTAGACATGGCCAAGGAAACAGAGGTAGAGGTAATTGGAACCGAGGCCCAAAAAGGTCAAGGTTCTCCATACATTTTGATGTTGTTTCAGAAGAGATTGGCCAACTGTTTCATGCCATATTATTTAATTGGATTGGGCATGGAATAGTCCAACCTAGGCCTGAAAGGCCTCCCTTCAAAGCCCCCGATATCCCTATACCTCCTCATGTCTCCTTGCAACCTGAGGTCCCTAAAAATGATGGATGGCAGGAGATTGTCCACCCAACAATCTCCCAACATCGTGGCTGGCCCAACTTGTATTTTCCTACTCCTCCACCTTTGAACCCCATTGTCCAAGCTGCTCCTGACCACTCGCAAGCACAATCCTCCCATGCTAGCAAGATATTGAAGATTGAAGCCCACCATGCACTCGATAAAGGAAAATCCACTGCTGCCACTTCCTCACCCTCCAATGAATCTGACAAATCTGTGCCTTCCCAGATGCATTTGAGGGGCGATTGTTCCCACATGATCAACGAGATTAAGCCTAAAGGCTCTGCATAGCATAAGGTAAATTGAGGAAAATCAAGAGGTGAAAACAGAAACCAAGGAAAGGTTGCATCATAGACTGGGAAATATGGTTTTTGAGTTTTCATTATATCTATTATTTGATGACAGTTGACTTCGAGGATCTTTGGACAACATGTTTATTTTAGACATATGAGTATTATTTCTAAAATAATTTTAAATTTCATGAGTTTAAATTGCCAAAAGTGAATATGTTGATGGGAGGTACAAGGAGGTGTGTTTTGATTAACTAATGGTTATGTTGTGATTATTATGAACTAAAGGGAGTTACAAGAGGTCCCACCTAATAGTTATTATTTAATTATGACCCTTATTATGATTATTATTTCCCCCCCTAACTAAAGTTAGTTGAGTCTTTTAATTAACTTAACTACTGAGTTGGTTCAACTACTTCAACCAATTATGATTTGTTAAAAGCAAAAGGAAAGGGAAGAACAATGGAGGATAGAAGCATAAACATGCTAAGGTTTGCTCTTTGAGTTAATGTTGAGATAGTTCAGTTTTCATTCATTCATATATTCATCACAGCCTAATTTTCTTTTATGATAGTAGGGTCTTATTGTAGACAACAATATTCAGGGTTGAATCAAATAATTCAGACACTTGTTCTTCAGAGGTGTTGATCTATCTTTGATAGTCTGTGTAGACTTGTCTATTTGTGAATTAATTTTCATGACTGATAAAGGCTATTATGCAGAGTCAAGTGGGTAGAAATTTGCGGCAAGCTGATCCAACTTTTAGAGTTTATTTTTGGTTTTCTGTTAGAGGTCCTTTTGTATGTTCCATCGGGGATGTCTAAGTTTTACTTTGGTCGAAGATTTTTGTATGAGATTTTGTAAAGAAAATGACTCTTTGGTGATTTGGAATGAAATAAAGGATTGGTTTATGTATCATCTATCTTGATTATCATATTGGTGTCTTTACTTATGTTCTTACATTTATTTCAACAACTGTTATATTCAAAAAATTACATATAAAGTGAATTTTCAGCAAGCTTTTTGTTGATAAAAGACTAGGCTAAGCACTCATAATTAATACTTGTGAGTTGGGATGTTATTTTTGTTAGCTATAAACATAGGGTGATATTCCCATCTACTTTGATTTATCCAAGTAAAGTCTGAAAATGATTAAGTAAGATCAATTCATATATTTTCCTCAACATTTATTTGATGACCATACTGGGGAGATATTCGATATCTCTCCGGTTAAATTTTATACTTGATTTTCATCGATGCATCTTTCTTTTCTGTTATTCATTCTTTGAATTTTTTTCTATTCATGACTATCCCTATTGCAAGTTAGCCCAATATTGAGCCCGATATCCAAGACCAGAACAACATTGCTTTGAACTTGTTTCATACTATTTTAGACACTGCTAGGACCCGTGTTGAGCTTAACCATTCTTGGGCAACAATTGAACGAGATATTAGTGTTCAAGAACAATTGGAAGCTAGACGTAGGCAACCTAGAAATTAGAAGTAACCTTTTGTTTCTTCAGTTTTGGCCTTTCTTTCACGTCCTTAGATTCTCGTGTTTCTAGAAGAAGAAGGGGCTTGTCACCTGAAATCATTCCTATTTCTGAAATAGGAAGAAGAAATGTAGTGTTATCTGCCCAACAAATTGCTCTAAGGAGGAATTTATCTGATTCATCGAGTTCGTCCTTCCTTCCCTCATCTATCATCCACATGATGGCATCTAGTGATGGATCTTGTGGCACTGGAAGTGCTCCATCTTCCTAATCTTCATTGTCATCGGTGATTGGTAGCTTGTACATCCACCATATCCCTGTCCAATCTACTTCAAACCCCACCAAATTCATTAAGAAGTATGGGCTTTTTTAGTTTGAAGAGTATGCCACAACCACACCATGGCATGTGTCCTCTCCTCTTAACTTAGCACCTGCTACTCGCCCACTTCCGAAGTTTAAAGAGCACTTGCCTAGGTTTTCCGGAAATAAAATTGTCAGTACTAATGAACATCTAGTGGCATTTTTTAATGCTTTTCATAACATAGGGGCTAACGACGATGACACTTGCATGCTCTTGTTTGTCAATTCCTTTTAAGGAAAGGCTGCAACTGATTTCTTTGACCTTCCTCCTAAGATCATGTATAATTGGGAGGAGTTAATATATTGGTTCCGATCCACTTATGGGTAATCCAAAAGCCCTACCGAGAAGTTAAGGGAATACAATAACATCACTTATAAAGATGGTGAGACCATCAGGTCTTTCAACTTGCATTTCACCAAGTTGTACAATCAAATCCCTGAACTTATCCGCCCGCAGAACCAAGCCACCTTCATGCATTATTACAATGCATTGCCTTCTCCCTATCGTCATAGGCTTGAGGAAAAAGCCATTGATAATATTAGTTCCACCCTGCACACTTTCTCAGAGTATGAAGAACAACTTGAACGAACTGGTCTACCCCAGGGAGAATCAGTTAGTCAGACAGATATGTCTGCTCTCTTACAACTAGTACAATATATGAACAATCGTATGATAGCATTTGAGTGGAAGGGTATTGTCTCCCCTCTCACCCCTGGAGCTTCATCCTCTTTTGCACCCCCTTTTAGAAGTCCTTTTATGCACTTTGATGGTTCATTCTCTAGTGAAGGAAATGGGGCTAGCATTACCTTGGTATCTCTTGCAGGAAAAATTCATAATCTATCTTACAGGTTAGATTTTGCTTGCTCGAACAATGTCGTTGAATTCAAAGATTTATTATTAGGCATTGAGAATGCCCTTAATCTTGGTTGTGGTCACCTTTCAACTGTCAGAAATTATGAGCTTGTTGTGAACCTAATACGTAAGAATTTCTCTCCTTGCAATGAGCTGATGGAACAATACTCCTAAACCGTTTGGGCACTTGTCTCGAACCTTATGTCTTTCAAAATCACCCATGTGAAGAGGGAGTTGAATTCAATGACTGATCGGTTAGCTATCTTTGTAGTTGTTGGGCTCTAAATATGTCCTAAAATCAACCTCTATGCATCAACCAAAGGTAGGTGCTGGCACAAGCATTTTACTTGTTGCCTACGTAGGTTCTTACCTTCCTTTTTCAATACCCAACCTCCAGAGATGCAACACCTATAAAGGAACAACAATCGTAAAGCGAACGACAACTGTTCCTTTCAAATGAATAGCAACTACCCTCAAAGGAAAAACAGTCGCGCGAAAGGAATGGCAACTGTTCCTTTCAAATGAACAACTGTCAACAACTACACTCAAAGGAATAGCAGTCGTGCGAAAGGAATGACAACTGTTCCTTTCAAATGGACAACAACTACACTCAAAGAAACAACAATCGCGCGAAAGGAACGACAACTGTTCCTTTCAAATGAACAACAACTACACTTAAAGGAACAATAGTCGCTACATTGGGCTGAACTAATGTTTGAATTAATTACATTGTAGTATTTGCCCAACTATTCAATTGTCAACCCGAGGAAGTCTTTTATTTCAAAGTTACCGTGCACAATATATGCAAGCAACAAATTCCAACTAATACTATTATCTATTTAATAAAATAAAACACATAACTTAAAATCAATCAAATCCGATGTTGCTTGAAAATACACTCAGCTGAAATAAAACCACTACCATACTCTTACATAAATTAAAGGATTATTAACAAAATGAAGTAACAACAACATGAATTGAATCTTACTGTAAGAGCAATATAATAAACAACACACAACTGTAAGCAGTGATCAACTAATCATAAACCAAGATAAATTAAGACAATGAAAAGAAAAATACAAGTAAATGAATAAGACCAACACATACCAGATTGAGGGGGCCTTGCCTCACCTAACATGTGTGGCCAAAAGACTTACAAGATTAAGAGAAAGTTGCACATAATTGCAGATCCATCAACTCCTTTGTATTATTGAAGAAAACTTAGAAATTACATAAGTTTAGATCTTTCTTACAAATAAATTCTATATAATTTTATGAGTGACCCTCTCTTGATTGAAGAGGTCTTATTTATACAAATCAAATCCCCAAATCCCTAGGTTTCTCAAACAAATTGCTAAGTTTAGAGAACCGGTCGCAACTGTAAATATGGAAAATACCCTTTTAAAGAACCAATGATTCCTCTCAAACCGTAGCTCCAATTGGAAAAGGACTTGTAATGAACTCAATTGGGCCCATTATGAACAAAACCCATGTCTCGGATTTTCGAGATTCATCTGCATATGCTCACAATATTCCACGCAAATTCGTCTCTCCTTATCTGCCACGTTTTTCACTGAACATGGTTAACCACGAGCTGGAACTCACATGTGTCATTTGGAGGTTGGAACCTTGACTGCTGCAACTATTGATACATAAAATCACTCGTCAAACCATCATCAGAAAAATCATGCATAATAGTCTTTAATTCGTTAAAAATAAAGTAAGAATAATCATTATTAACCACTAAAGCATAAAATGAATTATATGTCATTTTATGAGTAGTTGTAGCAAATGTATGGCAAATGGAATTATAAATGAATGATAATAGGACAAAGAAGGGATGGGATGGATGTCTATAGATGATGAAAATATAGACAAATATGTGACCCAACATCTGCCCCACACTGAAAATGTTGCATGTCCTCATGCAACTCAATACATTGCATTAACCAAGCTGTTAAGGACTCATTTGAATGTTGTTGATACAATGGATTTTCATGCAAAGCACAAATCAGATGAAGAAGGTATTTTGATAGTTTTACATGTCACAATTTAATGCACATTCTTGCCAAAAAATCATACCAATCCAATACACAAATCCCAAGATATTCTCTGGTTGAAACTCCTTGTAATTGAAACTTTCCTGAAACAGTTCTGACAACACTACATTTTTTTTCAAAGTACAAAGTGAATTTTGTAGGCATATTAATCCCATGCTTCATCATACCAAAAATCATGACAACCCAGTTCGTCATTTGGAAGATATGCCCAAATCAATTTCTGCACTTTTTGTAGAAAATAACATGCATGAG
>ML815636.1:127652-144714 GCA_009831015.1 Picea engelmannii
TTTGGTAGATTGGATGGGGGTATGCTTTGCATTTGTACCACTCCTTCAGGATCTCTGATGGGGAATTCAAAGGTAACAACTTCTGTCTCCTTCTTACTTGCCATCTTTTTGTTGGATTCTTCATGTGCTATCTCAAGGCTCCTGCTTCAAATGTTCCTGTCAACTTGTGAGTAGGATGGGTGATGCTTACATCACCACTAAGAGAAATGATAAGATTTAGGATCAAAAACTAAAAACTAAATGCAAAGAAAGAAACAATCAAGAAACCTACATGCCTTGACCCTTCACCTCGGAGTCAAGAACATGCAACTAAAAAAACAATGTCAATTGGATTTGTGTGCCCTTGATAAATTCCCCGACAATGACACCAAAATGTTGGGCTCTAAATATGTCCTAAAATCAACCTCTATGCATCAGCCAAAGGTGGGCGCTGGCACAAGCATTTTACTTGTTGCCTACGTAGGTTCTTACCTTCCGTTTTCAATACCCAACCTCCAGAGATGTAACACCTATAAAGGAACAACAATCGTAATGAGAACGACAACTGTTCCTTTCAAATGAATAGCAACTACCCTCAAAGGAACAATAGTCGCACGAAAGGAGCGACAACTATTCCTTTCAAATGAACAACAACTACACTCAAATGAACAACAGTCGCGCGAAAGGAACGACAACTGTTCCTTTCAAATGAACAACCACTACATTCAAAGGAACAACAATTGCTACATTGGGTTGAACTAATGTTTGAATTAATTGCATTGTAGTATTTGCCTAACTATTCAATTGTCAACCTCTTTTGTTTTAAAGTTACCGTGCACAATATATGCAAGCAACAAATTCCAACTAACACTATTATCTATTTAATAAAATAAAACACATAACTTAAAATCAATCAAATCCGATCTTGCTTGAAAATACACTCAGTTGAAATAAAACCACTACCACACTCTTACATAAATTAAAGGATTATTAACAAAATGAAGTAACAACAACATGAATTGAATCTTACTGTAAGAAAAATCTAATAAACAACACACAACTGTAAGCAGTGACCAACTAATCATAAACCAAGATAAATTAGGACAATGAAAAGAAAAATACAAGTAAATGAATAAGACCAACACATACCAGATTGAGGGGGCCTTGCCTCACCTAGCATGCATGGCCAAAAGACTTACAAGATTAAGAGAAAGTTGCACATAATTGCAGATCCATCAGCTCCTTTGTATTATTGAAGAAAACTCAAAAATTACATAAGTTCAGATCTTTCTTACAAATAAATTCTATATAATTTTATGAGTGACCCTCTCCTGATTGAAGAGGTCTTATTTATACAAATCAAATCCCCAAATCCCTGGGTTTCTCAAACAAATTGCTAAGTTTAGAGAACCGACCGCAACTGTAAATCTGGAAAATACCCTTTTAAAGAACCAGTGATTCCTCTCAAACCGTAGCTCCAATTGGAAAATGACCCATGAGGAACTCAATTAGGCCCATTTTGAAAAAAACCCATGTCTCAGATTTTCGAGATTCATCCTCATCTGCTCACAATATTCCACGCAAATTCGTCTCTTCTTATCTGCCACGTTTTTCACTGAAAACGGTTAACCACGAGCTGGAACTCACATGTGTCATTTGGAGGTTGGAACCTTGACTGCTGCAAATATTGATACATAAAATCACTCGTCAAAGAATCATAAAAAAAATCATGCATAATAGTCTTTAATTCATTAAAAATGAAGGAAGAATAATAATTATTAACCACTAAAGCATAAAAGGAATTATATGTCATTTTATGAGCAGTGGTAGCAAATGTATGGCAAATGGAATGATAAATGAATGATAATAGGATGAAGAAGGGATGGGATGGATGTCTATAGATGATGAAAATATGGAAAAATATGTGACCCAACAACAACCTCTCATAATCAACAAATTTTACCTCACATGCATGATTGTGCTGCTGGATCTCTATATCATTCATATATTCCTAACCATGTAGGATCTTGGAAGGACCTCCTTGAGAATGAGAGAATTTGTGCTATCATCCAAGATGAACCTCTTAAGCCCGAGGAAATTATATCCATGGAAAATAATAGGATTCCTGAGGGCTTGACTCCTCTTGAGAGGTCATTTTCATTGAGTGTTGGAGGTAATAAAGAAAAATAGAAGGAAGAGGAGTTACAACAGAAGGTGGTTAAAACCATCTCCATGAACATTCGGACACTTGGATCTTCAACGAACGTTAAAATAAATTTCCAGGGTTCTGATAAAGAAGAGATGACGTCTGCCGAGTTACTTGGTGGATTTCAAAATGTTTTTGCTTGGTTTAACATGGATCTTCATGGTTTTGATCTAGGTCTTGTTCAATGTACTATGAAGCCAGCTAGGCAAAAACAAGGACTTGTTAACTCTGCACTGAGAGCAACCTTTCGGAGGGAGTTGAAAGATTTCTTAAGGACTGAAATGTTTTTTTTAGTCCACCCAGAATGGGTTTCCAATTGGGAACCTGCTTCGAAGACCACTAATAATATTAGAAACTGCATTATTCTTCGAACTTTTAGGCAAGAAATTATGAGAAACCATTTCCCTCCTCTCAGTATGGAAATGTTTCTGCAACAGGTTGTAGAGTCACGGTTGGAGCCCTTACTTGACAACTTGTTTGGTTACAGTAAAATCAAGGTAGAAGGGGAAAATATTCACAAAACCACTTTTATTACTAATTGTGATACTATGTCTTACAACTGCCTACCTTCTGGCTTATTTGATGCACGTACTACCTTTAAAAGGCCTATACACATAAATTTCGATGAATTTGTCAGTCTCCATGCTTATCTTCGTGATTTAATCCTATGCATCAAAGGGATGATAATTACACCAGAATTTCAGGTGTTGGGTCATTTCCAGATTATTGTTGTCTTGAACACTAACTCAGAAATTTTAAAGGAATTACAGAGACAATGGTTTTGCTACAACACTAACAGTCCTCGCTTGAAGTATTGTGAGGGACCAGCGTGAAAGGTTTTTATACCGATTGGATTTTTCTGTATACTAGTATCTTAGCTCCGCTTTCAATTTTTGTGCTTCTTTTTTTTGCTTTACAATACTTTGATTTCTTCTTTCTAAGTTGAATTATATTTTCTTTCCGCGTCTTATTTCTATCTTTTATTGCTGCTATTTTAATTTTTGCATCATTACTTCAGTTGCAATTTTGTCTTTATCATCTTTTAGCATTTGGTCAAGGTAAAATGTTGGATCAATTCTGCCACAATGATACTCTTGCAAAGCATTGTTACACAGCTGTTATGAGGTCTCCCCTGAAGGGCCCTTGAAATGGTTACATATTTCCACTACTGTCTTACAAGTAATTGGTTATTTCCTAGTTCTTCTTGCCATTTCTTCATCCATTGAGATCTTAAGGGCAAGTCTATAAGTTTCCTCCTTAAAGGTTAAGAGCATATTCCAGTCAAATGATTATGCATACAATGGTAAAACCCCTCATACTTAACACTTTTCATGAGTTATTCCCAAATTCCCAGTCATATTTCCATTGAATCCTTCACATCCCCTTGTTGCATAATCATCCGAGTTATGTCTTCTTGACCTGTTGTTTTGGTCCATGAAACCATGAGTCCTAAGTTCTAAATCTGTTAAAAACAAATTTCCCTATGGAGTTGCCAGTTTGTTGACGATTGAAAACGTCAACGAAGTTTTGCCTGCAAAGTGTTTATAAAGCCTATTAGTATAAAACTAAATAATACTAGTAGGTGGGACGCCCTTGAACTATTGAAGATCATATCTGCTCATTTTTTATGTTAGGATGACGTGCTACATGGTTTACATGGTTGATGAGATATTGTTGTTGTTGGTATGAGTTGAGATTTCGAGATGTCGTGACTTCATGTTACTACAACCTGCTATTCATTAATGGCATTTGTACTTCTCACACCTGCACAACAAACATGTTAGTAAAAATACATGAAGGGCAGTTTTGAGAAAGGAAAAATACTATAACAAATGCAAAAGTGAAGGATCTAATTCTGTAGTTTTACTATACTACATGCATAAAGGACTTAATGGTTATGGTTGAATGCTAGCTAGCAATATGATAGTTATACGATTTAATTGAGTTATATTGGGAATATGAATATGGGTGGCGCATTTGAAAAAGGAATGGAAGTTAATGGCTATGCGATTTTAATTGAGTTATATAGTTTGTATGCATGGTGATTAGGCTATGGTACATATTGATCGTGCTATTGGTGATAATTCTATACATGATTTCTTGGATTGTATAGTTGACATACAATATGGTCCAGTTAGAAATTGGATATATGATGTAGATGGCGCAATTGGAAAGAAATTGATGCAGATTCCAACGCAGATTTTAAATTAATGGTTTTAGTGGAGAGCTTGTTGGCATGTACTGATGAGTTAATCTAATGCAGGTGGAGGTGACCTGCATTTACTGCACGTCACCTTTACTCTTTTGATGGTCGCCACCCTAATAAGGATATTGTTCATTCTTGTTGCTGTGGTGTGCTCCGATTTCTTAGCAGAGGGGAACCGCTCGACCAGCTCTCGTTTTAAGGAATTTGATTAACAGGTATGTCCTTTTTTTGGCCATTCTTGACTTCGCTCTGGTTATGAAATGATTACTGGCTGACGTGTATGGGTTTGTGTTTTTCCTAAGCGTTGCAACTATGTGAAATTTTGGTTCTTGAATGAAGAATGGATGGTTCTTCCTGTAATATTTTTGAATTCGTAGAGGTTATCGGTCTTCCTGGTGATAGCTCTTTGTTACTACTACTGGTTTAGTTGGAGGGTTTTTGTTTAAGTCTTGGTTGGATAGCTATCTTCACGCACTGTCACTATATCCAGTTTCTCGCTTTCTTGGGTTTAATGGTCGAAGGTTTTTCTGCGTCACTATGTTGTCTATCACTTCGGCGTTGGTTGTTTCCACTGCTAAGGGTCACAAAGTGAGTGTTCTGTTCTTAACTCGGCCCTGTCTCCACCTTGGTATTGTGGTAGTTTGGATGAAGAATTGAGGCTTATACCCTGTGTGCATTAAATAAATTGCCTGGATGAATGAGAGCCTCACCCTTCTTTGTTTGACCTCTGCCATGGATTGTTACCTGTCCACAAATGAATCATGTCTCTCTCTGTGTTCATACCCTTGGCCTTGAAAGTTCCACCATTGCGAGGAGTTAGCTCTGTTCCCTGGTGTCGGCTACAGAGTAGACCTTTAACCCTCCAGTCTCGAATTTTGTAAAGGAGATTGTCGTGCTTGTCGAGTTGCTACAGGTTATCGTGGATCAAATGTATGGTCGATTACTTGTGAATACAAATTCTCCCAGTTGGTCGTATGGCAGTCCCATTTTTTTAGAATTTAGTTACTGCATCTGTGATGACAATAATAAAACCTTACATTGCCAATTGCACTTCTAAAGTTCACAGTCACCCGCCTTATGTCAAATAACTCAGTATTATTAATGGAAGGGCCTCTGCCCCGATTCGATTAGATGCATGGGTATGCATAGCTGCCACAACTTGTTCGATAGATATATTTCCTACCACAGTGTAGAATTGTTGGTTGATATACAATCACTAGTATTTTCACTTATGATGATTTGGATGATGGTTGGCATTGATTACAAATGTTTGGTAATTGTTATTCGGTCATGATGATTGTTGGTTGGTGCATCTATTCTTACTGCAGAATGTTTTATGGATCGCTTGACTAATTTCATGAACATTAACCGCTATCCTCCCATCCCATTATCTCGCTTTCAGCTAATTACAAACCCTTTACATATCCCTTATTCATTTTTTCACTCCCTGTTCTGATATTGATTATAACCAAGAGAATTTATGTGTTAAAGTGGATGAAAGTGGCTATGTCTTGGGTGGATTGCAGTGAAGTTTTATTGGTTTGGTTTGTAGTAGATTTTTGTTGTCATTGAGAAATGACCATTTATTTTCCCTTTCATTATATCATATTTTTTCCCAACACAAATCCCTCACATATCCGAGGACCCTGTTTCACCCCCCTGATCGTTGATTAACAATAAAACAATTTGTATGGATTGGATTGCATGAGTCTGATACATTCTGAGCCAAATCTATTTCATATTTTTAAGAGTTGTCATGTATGGTTATTTAAAATACTATTTTCTAATTGATCACGCATGCAGGATGAGTTTTTTTTTTCCAGTTGAGGTAGCCATGGTCAAGGAAACAAAGGTAGAGGTAATTGGAACTGAGGCCCAAGAAGGTTGAGGTTCTCCATACATTTTGACACTGATTTAGAAGAGCTTGGCCAACTGTTTCATGTCATATTATTTAATTGGATTAGGCAGGGAATAGTCCAACCCTAGCCTGAAAGGCCTCCCTTCCAAGCCCCGCAGGCCCCCGGTATCCCTGTACCTCCTCATGTCTCCTTACAACCTTAGGTCCCTGAAAATGATGGATGGCAGGAGAAACTCCACCCGACAGCATCCCAACATCGTGGCTGACCCAACTTGTCTTTGCATGCTCCTCTGCCTTTGAACCCCATTGTCCAAGCTACTCCTGACCACTCGCCAGGGCAATCCTCCCATGCTAGAAAGATATTGAAGATTGAATCCCACCATGCACTCGATAAAGGAAAATCCATTGTTGCCCCTTCCTCACTGTCCAATGACTCTGGAAAATATGTGTCTTTCTGGATGCATTTGAGGGACAATTGTTCCCACGTGATCAACGAGATTAAGCCTAAAGGCTCTGCACAGCCTAAGGAAAATTTAGGAAAATCAAGAGGTGACAGCAGAAACCAAGGAAAGGTTGCATCATAGACTGGGAAATATGGTTTTTGAGTTTTCATTATATCTATTGTTTGATGATAGTTGACTTCTGGGATCTTTGGACAACATGTTTATTTTGGACATATGGGTATTGTTTCTAAAATAATTTTAAATTTCATGAGTTTAAATTGCCAAAAGTGAATATGTTGATGGGAGGTACAAGGAGGTGTGTTTTTCTTAACTAATGGTTATGTTATGATTGTTATGATTATTATGAACTAAAGGGAGTTACAAGGGGTCCCACCTACTAGTTATTATTTAATTATGACCCTTATTATGATTATTACTTCCCCCCTAACTAAATTTAGTTGAGTCTTTTAATTAACTTAACTAATGATTTGGTTCAACTAATTCAACCAATTCTGATTTGTTAAAATCAAAAGGAAAGGGAGGAATAGTGGAGGATAGAAGCAAAAGCATGCTAAGGTTTGCTCTTTGAGTTAATGTTGAGATAGTTCAATTTTCATTCATTCATATATTCATCACAGCCTAATTTTCTTTTATGATCGCAGGGTCTTATTGTAGACAACAATATTCAGGGCTGAATCAAATCATTCAGACACTTGTTCTTTAGAGGTGTTGATCTATCTTTGATAGTCTGTGTAGACTTGTCTGTTTGTGAATTAATTTTCATGATTGATAAAGGCTATTGTGTAGAGTCTAGTGGGAAACAATCTGTGGCAAGCTGATCCAGCTTTTAGAGTTCAGTTTTTTTTTTTTTTCAGAGGTCCTTTTTTATGTTCCATCGGGGATGTCTAAGTTTGACTTTGGTCCAAGATTTGTGTATGAGATTTTGTAAAGAAAATGACTCTTTGGTGATTTGGAATGAAATAAAGGATTTCTTTATGTCTCATCTATATTGATTATCATCTTGGTGTCTTTACTTCTGTTGTTACCTTTATTTCAACAACTGTTATATTCAGAAAATTACATAAAAAGTGAATTTCCAACAAGCTTTTTGTTGATAAAAGACTAGTCTAAGCACTCGTAATTAATACTTGTGATTTGGGATGTTATTTTTGTTGGCTATAAACATAGGGTGATATTCCCTTCTACTTTGCTTTATCCAAGTAAAGTCTAAAAATTCTTGAGTAAGATCAATTCATATATTTTCCTCAACAATATGGAGATCCAAGGAAATCATGAAATAAGGAGAACAATGGTGTTGACACTCAATAACATATGGGGAGTATTTTATCACATTTGGAGAGCACAAGTATTTAATCTCAGAATCATGATCATTCATTACTCCAAGATGCACATCATCGGATATTCAAGTCGACACCAAGGAACTACTTCATTCTGAAGATCGATACGAGGAAAGTTTAAAGTAAAAATATGGCTACTAGAAGTGTGGTCACTAAAACATATAGAGAGAATCATGACCCCTCTCCTTAAATCACTCAACCAACAAGGTCGACACCTTGGAAAATGGATGAAAGAAGAGAAAATGGATTGCATTTCAATTGTGACAGAAAGTACAGCAAGGGACATAAATGTGGTGAGAAGAAAGTATTCTATATAGACAATGGAGAGGATGAATATCAAGAAGAGGAACCATCACAATATCTAGAGCTAGATGAGACTACTACAATGATATATTTTCATGCATTGGTTGGCATCAATACTCCACAAACCCTCAATATAGAAGGGTATATCAAAAAGAAAAAGGTAATAGTGTCGATTGATTTTGGTAGTACCCATAACTTCATCAATAACAAACATAGCAAAATTTCCCAATTGCTTTGTATTTCGAGCACTAGAATTTCAAGTAATTATTGAAGATGGAGATATCATAAATTGTTTAGAGAAGTTCCATAGTATTAAGATCAATATGGGGGAGTATTTATTAGATGGTCCCATGATTGGAATCCAAATGGGTGTTGTTGATATTGTATTAGGGGTCCAATGGTTACAATAATTGGGAACAATGACCCTTAATTTTCAATATCTTTTCATGAGATTTTCCTCAGAAAGTAAGGAAATTGAGCTTAGAGGTATCCAAGGGAAACCCTCTAAAGTGATAAGCTCTAAAAACATGACAAAATTACTAAAAAAGGGACACCATGGTGTAATTTCACAATTGTGCTCACTAGATGTTCAAACATCTATATCCTTTGCTCTAGTGGATCTCCAAAAATTTATCAATAATCATTCCAAGGTATTTTGAGAGATGCCTAAGGGTCTTCCACCTACTTGAGATCATGCCCATGCTATTCATTTGCAAATAGGAAGTGCACATTCATTCTTCCATGTTTATTACTTAAAGAAGATAATCAATGACAAGATCTCAGTCCAAACTATTTTACTAGAGATTAATGGAGAAGGGAAAATCATACTAGAACAAGAAATGATACTTGAAACAAGGATTAAGCAGTTGCAAAATCAAGCAATTAATGAGTACCTTGTCAAATAGAAGAACCTACTAGTGGAAGAGGCAACATGGGAAGATGAGTTCGTCATGCCAACACACCTGTGGTTAGTCAAGTGTTGAGGAAAGCACTTGTTTAAAGGGGAGACACATGTTACTCCCTAAAAAAATCCCCATGTTGAGCATAAAACCCCTTATTAAGCCATAGATATTGAGTTATTAAGTTTCTAGTGTTATATTAGTAGGTTGGCTAGAACCTTTCATGTTACCCTTTCATCATAATTTTACCCTTTGTCTCATATATATACCAAGGAAACCTAGTCTTAGGATCATCCTATCTTGTATTGTGCATTGAATGTATTGTAAAAGGAGGTTTTACTCTCAAAGTGGAATGTTATTCATTGAATTTTTATCATTATCAAGGTATTGGTTCATAAAAGCCAACTAAGATTACATATGGGTAAATGTTGTATGAAGAAAATGTGACATGTGTATGATAAAGAGATATGGAGGTAGTACTAACCTATTAGCAACTACCTCTACGTAATGGGTTGGAGTAGACATATTCTCACCCAAGAGGTTATACGATGTTGTTAGAGAAAGTTGTAGAGGTTACTCATGATGATACAATGAGGGGCATGCAATAAGGATGTAGAGTCCTTATTCCCTAGTATACCACAAGTCTCTCACCAACAATAAATGGGATGAAGTTAACAAGGTCTCACCTATAGAGTGTTCATCCCCCTTCATGTAAATATGGGTACAAAGGTTGGAGTGATCATGGCCTCACCCTTGGTATTGGCATTGGATGAGATTCATCATTTTGAAATAAAAGTATCCTTTATGTGCATGCCATTTAGAAATTATATCTCATATAGATAGAATTCATTCATTTAAATAGAAGGAACATGCATGAGAAAAAGTAGAATCGATTTTAACATGCAAATAAAAAGTAGAGAAAAGTAGTAAATATGCATTAAGAACATTTAAGTAATGGGAGTCACTCACTTCCTATTTTGGAGGATTTTATTTAGTGTAATATTATGTGCACATAACACATGTGAGTTTATAAACATAGGAGGGAAAGTGGGTGAGAAAAAAATAAAAAAAATAATTAGGAGGTGGGTGAATAATAAACATATTAGTAAATTAAAAAATTAGGAATTATGCATGAAGTGGTCGGTGGCATTTTTCACAAGCACTATAAAACAATAGGTATGGTGGCCATGAGGGCACCCTTTTATGTACCTTAATGCTGAATGGATGTTAAAATGCTAAAATTTACATTGAGACTTGGTGAGAGTGAGGTATAATTACATAAAATCTTGAGCAGGTTTGGTTCTTGTTGTGGTCGTGATTCCACATCTCTTCATTGGAAGAGATGCACAATTGTTGGCACACTTACTTATACTGAGGGGGGGGGTGGAATAAGTATGAGACTATTTTTAATTTTCTTTAATGTAATGAAATCATTATTTCATTACTTTACCAACCAAAAGAAATCAATAATAAACATATACAGATACACAATGCACAATACTCAAGGATATAACATGGAAACATAAATGGGAGAAAACCACAAAACTTATCTTTATAAATTCATGTGGGAACCAACCTACTGTTACAATATTTGCAGGCAACAACCTGTAGGAGACACCAATCTCCTCATTTGAGCACCAACTTGGCAAAGTGTAGGCACCAACCTATGTATGCAATATTTGCATGTACCAACCTGCTAGAGACACCAATACCCTCGTCTGAGCACCAACTCAACAATATGTAAGCACCAACTTACTAGAGGCACCAATCTCCTCAAATTGTCTGTCTAGATTAAATTCTTCTTAAAATGTCATACAAAAACTTTAGTCCAAGCTTCCTCCTCCACAAATCAGTTATTTCACCCGTTGCTTTGTCTTTGTTGTAATTACCATGAAACTCTTCACCTATTCACCAACAACATTTCTTCAGATGTTCTCTATTTGACCTTGCATCTCCTTACCACTCTCAGACATTTACATCACTCTCCTTCTTCATCTTCTTTCACTTGAGAACCTCAAAGATTCACTTCTCTATTCACACCTTCTCACTCACTCACTCACTTTCTCACAAAACAATCATGGCATTGTTACGTATACACTCCATACCTCCACATATTTTTCCACCTACAAAAAATATACTCAATACGTTGGGTCTAAATCCTTTGAATCTTCCTTAAAATCGGGCTAAAAAAATTCTTCGAAACTGGTCTTAATTTCTCCCATTTTCACGCGTTCTATCCATTTGTTACTTGGTTGTCAAGGCCACCAGGATTATGAAACATACCTCACAAACCTAAACATTCAGAAACCGTTGGATCAATCCATTATTGAATTTCAACCGTCAATTTATTATTTTTCACATCAAAATGTTAATCAGGCCACCGGTCTCTTGAATCCCACACACAACACCCTCCAATTCTCAATAATCGTCTAATTAGTCCTCAGATAAAATATCGACCATCGGTCTCTAGTTCCACGAACATAAAGACCATTGAGTCTACTAGGTCGCCGACCCACTAGACCCCTGAGAATTCAATCTCATTCCCTCAACTTCGTTGTTGCTCTGATCCAATCTCAGCCTTCGATTAATCGACGATCACGATTCACCCAAGCACGGGTTTCTGTGTCCCGTGAAATGGGTCACCAGGTGATCATCCCACCGGTTCCACAGGGCGATCGGGTCATTGGGTTCACTAGTATGTTGGGCTCACCAACCCACTGGTCCCTTAGGAACTTCAAACACACCCCATGCTCCTTTGATCTTCCAATTTCTGATATGACGTGGCACAAGAAACATGGCCTCCATGTGGACCTCTTCCACGTGTGTTGGGTGACATGAACTAACATGATTGTTGACATCATCGCATCTTGTAGCCCTGATTGGACACCATGTCGAATCGACACTATCACATGGCTTGACATGTGGAACTGACATGGATCTGATGTGGTTGTTGTCACGATGTTGATGTGGCATCAACCATTAGGCCCTTGGAACTCCAACATAGAAATGACACTCCACTATTCCAATATGAAATATACTACATTGGGTCATCGGGACTACTAGGCCACCAGTCATCGGGACTACTAGGCCACCAGACCCTCGGGACATTAATACTGCGCTTTCTCCCGATATTCAATATGCTACACTGGGTCATTGGGCTACCCGACTCACTGGGGCACCGAGCCCCCGAAACCTCTAACGATGCATGTCAATTTTTTTCCCCAATCCTATACCCAATATGATATGGAAGCTAACATACTCTCCACGTGGAATCCTTTTGCATGTACTGATTGATGTGGAACTATTGTGGCATTGACTACTGAGCGATCAATCCACCGAGGTCTTTTAACACTACTCTTTCACTTTTCTCCGATATGGTATACCTGGGCTTGACAACTAAAAAGGTAACTCCTTGTGCAGGGTTCCATGGCTCTTCCATTTACATTCAAACTAAGTGACTTAACCTTTTCATTATAAACCCATTGAAATCATTCTTCCTCATGCATGTGGGATTAATCATCTATCGCCATTTTCTTCACTCTGGTTAACTAATCCTGAAACATTCCTTGTCAGGCTCATTGTTGCTCAGATCCTCACACGCTTGAGCTTCCTCTTCACCCTCAGACTTCAACAAACTGTGATCGCTCAGCCACAAAAATTTTCACCTTCTCGATCTCATCCCTCTATTTGCAGGGTCGTTTCTTCTGCCTTCCAATTGCACAACTCCTTCTTATACCTGTGCAGCTTGAATTCACTTGGATTGACTGTTCACAATCTTCATACCTTCATACAGAGCCTCATCAATGCGCATAACCTTGTCAACACACAAATACATTTATGATCTCCATTTGTCTTTGACATCAATGACAACAAATTTCCAACAATCCCCCTTTGTCATTGATGGAAACCTTAGTCAATTCTGATAGTCCTCTATTAAGTTGCGACCATAGATCTCACAATTTTTCTCTCGTATAAGTTGATTGCTTTTATATCTTCTTCAATTATTTCTTTTTGAAAATCTCCCCCTTTCTCTTTAATCTCCCCCTTTGACATCAATGGCATCTCCCCCTGACTCTCTATTCTTTAATCTTTTCTTCTCCATATCTACAACCAACAACCTTCTTTCTTTATGCATCTCATTGGGTTCATCAAGTCATTGGGTTCACTAGTCTGTTGGGCTCACTGACCCACCAGGCCCTCAGGAAATTCAAGCATACCCCATGCTCCTCTGATCTTCCAATTTCTGATATGATGTGGCACAAGAGACATGGCCTCCATGTGGACATCTTTCATGTGTTTTGGGTGACATGGCACTAACATGATTTCTGACATCATCACATCTTGCAACCTTGATTGGACACCATGTTGACTCGAAAATAGCATGTGACTTGACACATGGCACTTACATGGCTCTTTTGTGGCTGTTGTCATGATGCTAATGTGGCATAAACCACTAGGCCCTTGGAAATCCAACATAAAACTGACACTCCGCTCTTTCAATCTCCGATATGCAATATACTACATTGGTTTATCGAGACTACCAGGACACCAGGCCCTCAGGACATTAACACTGTGCTTACACTACGATTTCTACCGATCTCTCGATATCCGATATGTTGCACCAGGTCACTGGATTATCTGACTCATTGGGGCATCGAGCCCCCGAAACCTCTAATGATGCATCTCAATTGTTTTCTCTGATCCGGTATCCAATATGATATGGTAGCTAACATAGTCTCCACGTGGAATCCTTCTTCATGTATTGATTGATGTGGAACTATTGTGGCATTGACCACTGAGCGATCGGTCCATCGAGGTATTCTAACACTACTCTTTCACTTTTCACCGATCTGGTATACATGGGACCCACAACTAAAAAGGTAACTTCTTGTGCAAGGTTCCATGACTCTTACATTTACATTCAAACTAAATGACTTTGCCTTTTCATTATAAACCAATTGAAATCATTCTTCCTCGTTCATGTGGGATTAATCATCTATCACTATTTTCTTCACTCTGGTTAACTGATCCTGAAACATTCCTTGCCAGGCTCATTTATGCTCACATCATCACATGCTTGAGCTTCCTCTACACAATTGAACTTCAACAAATTGTGATCGCTCAACCACATAATTTTTCGCCTTTTAGATCTCACCTCTCTATTTGCAAGGTCATTTCCTCTGCCTTCCAATTGCACAACTCCTTCTCATACATGTGCATCCTGAATTCACTTGGATTGATTTTTCACAATCTTCATGCCTTCATACAAATCCTCATCAATGCACATAACCTTGTCAACACACAAAGACATTTATGTTCTCCATTTATCTTTGACATCAATGACAACAAATTTTCAGCAACCCCCCTTTTTCATTGATGGAAACCTCTGCCAATTTTGATAGTCCTCTAGTATGTTGCGAAGTAATAGTTGTGAAGTGAAATGATAAGGGTTCAAGGGCCTCGTAGACCATTTCCCTGATGGTCCAATTCCTCGGTGGTGGGGTCCACTATATCGGACATCGAACAAATCCATGTAGTGGTGCAATGAACTAGGATATCACAATATCCCGATATCGAGATACCCCGATATCAGATATCAAGTATATTGGACCGGAGTGAAATATTGAAATGCAGTGTAAAGTTTCAATAGGCTAGTGGCTCAGTAGACCTAATGGATGGAACACAATGTGACAAGGTTCCATATGAGATCGGGAAAAATGGTGAAGGTGTAGTGTTGAAGGGTGGTGAAGGTGTAGTGTTGAAGGGTCGGTGGGTCGATTTTTTTCCCGGTAGTCCAGTGATGAAGAGATATTCATGGTGCAAGGTGATTGGGCTAGTTAAAACAAGGTATTGTAGAAAAGGTTCCATAACCATATCGGGGCAGATGAGTGAAATTGCTTTGTTGAAGTCTCATGTGCCTAGTGGCCAGTAGGCTAGTGGCGATGCCATGTCAACGCTACAACATAGGCCATGCTAGAACCATGAAAGAACCCACGTACTAGTGCCAAGTCAGCATGGTGTACGAATAAGAGCCTGAGGAAGTGATGACATCATAGCCACATTAGTGACACATCATCCAATACTCATGGAAGGTTTCCACGTGGAGATAATGTCTTCTACCATGTCAGCATATCATTATATTAGATATCAGAATATTGGAATATCAACATGGAGCTAAAGGCCTGGTGGGTCGGGGGCCCGGTGGCCTGATAGGTCGGTGAGCTTGGTGGGTCAATCGCTAGGTGGCATACCAGATCAAAGAAAGGGTGTGAAGGAAAACATTTAAAGGCTCGGGGGAGCTAGTAGCTCGATGACGAAGTTGTTATACTAAAGAACAAATTGACAGCTGAGATCTAGTCAAGGAGTGATCATGCAATCGATAAGCATTGAAGTTATATTGCATTTGATAATGGATGGTGAACGGATCGACGATTGAGACTTGTTCTTGGTTTGATCCGATGATTTTTGTACAGGGAATATGGAAGGTCCAAGGGCCCGATGACCCAATGGCTCTTTTGGCGTGTTGATACACGTGGCGTACCATGATTGGATCGATAGGATTCCATGAGAAAGGTTTCATATTGAGACCTTCGAAACTGTTTGAAGCATGGTTGTATTTCAATAATATGATACCCGATATCCAAGTGGTCCCGATATCCAGGAAACTAGATCAAGCTTTGAGATTGATTCTAAGACTGATCGAACAATTGTTGAGCATTGAGGTCAAGTTGCGTGTTTTGGTGGTCAGTGAGCATATCAATGGCCGAGATCAAATCAAGGGATGATCATATGGTTGTTGAGAATTAAGGATTTGTGAAAAGATCACGTGCTATGGAAGGAAACTGAAGAACAATGTCAAAGGATTGTTTACAACCCAATTTAATGGAGAATTGATGGATCTTAAGCTGACCTGTTGAGCATGTTTTGGTTGAGGACAAATCCTTGAGTATATGGGCTCGATATAAATAAATATGCCCTGATCATTTTGGAAAGTGAGTGAGTGTGAGCGAAGGGTAAGGATGAACAAGTGAAGTGCGGAAGAGTATGCAAGAGTGAGAAGTTCTGAGATTGTAGAATCGAGAGTGGAAGAATGCAAATGCAAAGTGAGTAAGATAACGTGAATTATGAAAGATAATTTCAGGCTTTGAGGTTTTTTTAAATGGAAGGAATCAAAATGTAATCATTCAAGGGTGGTTGGGAGGCGCAAGGTCAAAGGAACATCTGAAGTCATGCAGATTGGAAACCGGTGGAGAGTGTTGTGACAACAAAGACAAAGCAACAAATTTGTGTAGGTGAAGGCTTGAAGTAAAAATATGATTTGGTATTTTTTACTGTTTGAGAAGATCGATGTCTCAAGTAGGTTTTTCCCTACATATTGCTGAGTTGGTGCTCAAATAAAGGGATTGGTGTCTCCTGTAGGTTGGTGCTTGCAAATATAGTAGTTGTGGGTTGGTGTCTTTTATCACACAGATTGTAGCTTGGGAAAATCCCAACCCAAATCATAAAGGTGTGACAACTAAGGGAGTATTTACTCACTATCACCTTAGATAAACACTCCCCTCACTTTAGTGATAATAAAATCACCACAAGGGGGGAATCCCGGGTGACCTCAGGGGGATTGAGAAGGAAAATGAAAGGATATGAAGGATCCCCCTATAGGTCAAGGTAAAATATAGGAAGGAGTCTTGAGAAAGAGTCTCGTGAAAAGATAATTGGTTGCCAAAGATGATGTACCTGCAAAACAATGTTAAACCTGTTCAGAATAAGACAATAGATGATAATAGAAGCCTCAAATCAATGGGGATGTAGC
>ML815636.1:145362-166187 GCA_009831015.1 Picea engelmannii
TAGGGCACAAGAAATCTTATAACTTGTAGAATTAAATCCCAACTTGAACAATTGCAATATCTCAAGAAATCACTTATACCAATGCATGAATATTCAATCTCCAATGCAAGTAGATTAGTGCCTTATCTATTGGGTTATGGAGAATCTTGTGTATGAGATAGGGTTTGTTACTTCTCTATGGGTGTAATTATTTTTAGTCCCTAAAGAAAACATACCTTAACAAGGTAAATCTACAAGGGTGTAAGCCCTAAATTTATCCCTTGTAGTAACCTTTGCAATGTATCATTTTCAATGAAAACAAGATATATCTTGATGGAGGGTGTGTGCCCTTATACTCCTCCAAGGGTTTATCAAAATTAACCTTTAAACCAAGAAGAAACAACACAATAGCATAAATTCCTTACCTAGTTCAAGAGATAGCATGAAAAACCCTTCTTTATCAAGAATATTCCACCACATTACCAAGAAACAAGCATCCAAGAGATAGAGCCTAGATTCTTCCTCCAATAGACAAGTAAAAGGATCGAAAAAACATCAAGAGAGAGAGATATAGCTAATTGCCCAAGTAGGGTGAAAATTTCATCCAAGAAAGTATGCAATTCTCAAAACCATGATGATAAAATGACATTGAGGTGACCTCTATTTATATGAGGTCACCTAAAACCAATTTGTCCACTTTTTAAAATGTCAACAACAAATTAGAGAGTTCGACCCCCTCTATTTTTCCTTTACAACTTAAAATCACAAAAATCACAAAAAACATAAAGTAATTTCCCTTTTAGGGGTGACGTCATGCCCTAAGGGGTGACGTCATGCCCTAAAGGGTGACGTTAGGCTTCCAAGAGAGACATTGAGCCTTTTGATGAATATTGGTGGGCCTCCAAAGGCCATTGTCCTTGCCACCAAGTGATATAGTGCATTCCACGTGTCTCTCTCTCCATCAAACCATGTCACATAACCATCAACCATGAGAACCCCATAAAACACCCTAGCTTCCATGTGACGTCTAGGGCATAGAAAGTGATGTTTTTAGGCCTCCAAAGGACAATGTTGAGGTGCAAGGGGATAACATGTGGTCATATCATGGTTTCTAAGTGCCTTCAAAGGAAACATTCATGTTCCAAAGTTTCCATTGAGAGGGGGCGCATCATCCAACCTGTGGGATTCATGCCCCTATGAAGGTCCAAGCAACCTTGTGCCTCCATGACCAAGCTTTCACCTGGAAAGGCCCTACATATAAAAACAAGTACTCCCTCCAAGGGTCCACAAGTCAAAATTAACATTCCAAGTAAGCCATATTTAATAAGATAACCACCTAATCATGTGCATCAAATCCCCCCTTTTCAAAATAAACAAATGCTCAAAGACCTTATACAACTTTCCAAATTTAAGTATGGGAGGGTTGTCATGGTGCCCTATTGGGTAGATCATTCCCCAAGTCAAGGAGTGTTTCCCAAGAAGTCCCCCTCTATGTAATGTAAAATAGTATGAGGTGGATAGGGGTGTAACTTTTGGGCATGGATTTTCTTGACAGACAAGGACTCATATTGTCTCATTTATGGGTGTCTTTGTAGAGGGTGTGTTGCATCCTTATTTTCAATGAATCCTTTTTCCAAGCCCTTTTATTTTCCATTAATTGATTAAGGTTCAAACATTGAGTAATATATGAAAGGGAAAGTAAAGAGTACCAGAATTCCACTTGAGGCTAGAACACATTGAGTTCCATGTGAAAGGAAAGTAAAAGACACCACAATACATTCCCTCAACAAGCGATACATTTATTAGTTATGTGATTTATTTGATAGGTCATTGAATTTTGTGACACATTTCATTTCTCTCAGGACCTTAGGGTGAGAATCTGGAGGATAATTCATTGGCTTTTATTTTTTTCTAGCTACAATCCTTTGGGCCTTCAACCCCTTCTTCCCATGAAATTAGGTACGAGCCCTTCCTGGGTCAATATAGTTGAAAGCCCAAAAGATGAGGACATAAAAGGGAAGAAGTAATTGAAAGTGATAAGTATGTGTGGGAATGGTACGATGAACCTTCAAGGAGACCCCCTGGTAGCAACCCTTTTTCCGAGGGTGACCCACTTACTAGGACAACATGTCAAACACCAAGGTGAAATGAGGAAAAATACATAATTTCCAATAAAACGCTTTCATAATCAATAAAGGACCCTTTGCAACATGTTCAAATGCTTCAATTATTAAAATGACACTTACCATGACACCAAACTTGTTACCTCATGAAACAAGACATGTTTTCCTCTATGGGACAAGATGGGTGTAGTGGATGTTGTTGCCATCGATAAAATGGTGATGTGTGGTGAGTAAATGGGCTTTGTATACTCATATTTCTCTTGGTAATCCATGTATGCAACCTTCGAGCCTTAAGACATCATCTCCTTAGTTATCCCTAAGAATGGGGGGATAATGGCTGACTCCTACTTAGGGACATGTACTTGTCGTAGAGTGCATGAGAAACTCAACATATCTTTGTAAGACATGTGCCTACACACACTTAAACAAACAAATTGTTGGATATCAAAGGTGGCACACTCACCCCTTTATTCATATGGTCAAAAATTTCAAAATTGTAAACTATTGTTTAAAAACAAAAATTTCTAACTAACATGTAATATGATTCAAGAAAATGTAGCAAAAACATTATGCATAAATGTAAATAAAACAATATGCAAATGAAATTTGAAGATGAAAATCTAGATAAATGCAACTAATCTACCATGAGCAAGAAAAATGAAAATGCAAGAAAGCAAGATGACCTACCTAGTTACCTGGGGTCTGGGCCCTAAAGAAGTCAAGTCTTGTTGATGTAGGGTCAGATGATATACCCATCAACCAGTGATGGAATCTTCCTCCTGTCCATGGAAGATAAACAATAAGTACCCTTTTTAGACTTCTCGTTGATAATGTAAGGGCCAATCCATAAAACTTCACTCTTCTTGTTGTACTTTGGATTTACCTTTCTCTTATCCCACATGAGTACAAGGATTCCTTCACTGAAGTTAACAAAGGGTATGTTTTCAATGTAAGGTTGAGTAGGTGGACTCACCTTAACCATGTCCTTGATAGATTTATCTCACTCTTTATCTTTATTCCATATCTTGATGGAACCTAGATCCTTACCCTCGTATTTTGCAAGCTTCTCTTTGTATATGTTTTTCTTCAGGAGCAAGGTGTCAATACAATCCTCTTGTGTAAAAGGAAAATTATGAGGATCATACTCAATAATGTATGGAGGCACATCATACTCACAATCACTATGATAATCAAGGTAATTTGGATCCATTACATGTTTCTTGACCACCTGCCAATTATATAAAATCTCAAAGGTGTTATCTCCCATAAGAGTATATGCATGAGTGGGATCCATATTGAGGAAACCACCTAGGGTTTCAGACAACCTTATTGACAAGAGCATGCCCCAAGCATCAAGAAAATCAATCATGACTATGTTCATAATGAGGCTAATATGAGGTAAGTCCCATAGATATACCACCACATCCTCAATTAGACCATACACATTTAATTTTCTTGAATCAATTTTGCAAACATTTCCATAAATATGAGTTGTATTCAAACCAAGTTGTTTCATAACATTCAAGGGCATCACATTTGCAGAGGCTCTGACATCTAGCATGCATTTATTCAAATGGAGACCATTTGTGCCCAAAGTAAGATAGAAAAGGAGGATTGTCCTCTCCTTGTCCTCCATGATACATAGTATTTAGGATGACTGGAGGATCTACTGCTTGATCTTGTACCTTTAATTCCTTAAAAAAATCTCTTCTTATAGAAGGAATCTTACACATCTCTACCACAGGTATTGACATATTCATTTTCCCCATCATGCATGGTAAATCTATATTTATATGAAGCTCTTCATTCGATGGTGTAGGCTGTGGAAGCAAGTGATGAACTAGTGGTGGAGGAGATTCCTTGCTATACGAAGGTGGTGGAGGAATTTCCTTCTCAGTCGGAGTTGTTTGAGGAACATCCTTCTTCGCTAATTGTGGTGATGGAACTAACACTTTGTTCCTCTTGGAATAAGTCAATATCTCCTTTTTCCTCAACTTATCCTTCATATCTTCATCCATCTGATTCAAAATTTGCAAGAAATTTCGTCTTTCTTCCCTCTTTTTGAATTCTGCAAGATATTCTTTAATGATGTTGATGCATTCATCATCTTGGAGAGTAGAAATATCAATGAATTTCAGATTGTCCATGGTGCCTGGATCTTCTTCTTTTGTTCGTATCGAATAATCTTCCTCTAGTTTAGGTTCCTGGCAAGGGAGACACCATGGTAATTCCTCCAAGATGACCATCCCAACTCGATCCAAGGTGTTAGGCACCCTTCCTTCTTGTTGTGGCTTCAGTTTCCATCTTGCATTTGGTTGTCTGATAAACTGAGGTTTGGAAGGATGATGACACCTCTCCAAGGTTGTCAACCTGTTCATGATTTGAATACGAGTCTAGGAGAAATAAGTATTCATTTGATCCAACTTCTGAGTTATGAGTGCAGTTGGATGTTGGAATGCGTTAGTTGAGCTCTTCATCTTTGGTTCCATATTGGTACGAGGAAACTAAAAGGGCTCAACCTTTGAGTTGATGAGATGTTATTCAATTTGAGCATTTTATTATGTGGCCTTTTCTAGACTATCAGAAATCCTTTCCTTTAGAATAAAACCAAACTATCCTTCAAAAATGTTCAAGTAAAGGAGGACAGCAGTTGGATTTGTTGGACATACATCCTTTGGGATTTGACTGCGCAAATTGTCAAATCTGTTAGCACAAAAAATGGTTTCGTAAATTTTGAAGCACTTGCATTCGTTCTTGCTTAATTTGTCAATGTCTTCGCTCATTTGCCTTTATCCATATCTTCAATTTCCCATCAAATTTCCATTGATCATTCTTACCCGAGACTCTTGTGATTCTCTCTTCTGACCCGCACTCCAAAAATATTGACAATAAACTGTCATTTAGGTTAAATTTCTAAGTTTTATCTTTTTAGGTTTTCAAACAAAATATATATATATATATATATATATATATATATATATATATATATATATATATATATATATATATATATATATATATATATATATTTGTTTGAAATCATTCCAAAATAACTGTGGTGTGTGTGCGCTTTAGTGGGCAACTTTTATCCTAAATTTTGGAAATCGACCAAACCTACCACACCGACCAAAGCCACAGCACAAGTCAAGTTTCAAGCGAACACGTTGTAAGCTTTGGTATTTATTAAACCTGTATATTCTAAATTCCCAGTTTATATCGGATTCAACATTAAGCATATATATAAATATACAGTTCTAAAAGTTATCTGCCTGCCCAAAATTGAAGTCCCAGGTGTCTTCGATATACCGTCGAATGCCACTACTTAACCTTGGATGCGCAGGTGTCATTTGATAGCTGAGTATTTGATAAAGTCTAAGGAAAAACTCATGACAGAAGAGAAAATATGTCAAAAAATCCCGCAAGAAGATATCACAAAGGATATTTTCAGGCATTAAGGAGGAAGAATAGAAGATAAAAATTATGCACACGTGTCGAGTTGCTGCTCGATTTGTAAGACAGAGGTTATTAACTGCTCATAAGATCACTAGCCAGCCACATAAATATGAATCTGAGTATTGAGCACCAACATCAGTCCTTCATCCTACAAGTCCACACCTGCCATCAATACAAGCCACGGGTTAGTATTTACCACAAGCCAAAGCTCGAATCATGGTGAGGAAGTCACGAAGATTTTGCAAAGAAGAGTTTGTTATATGAAAACAAATCGTTGTCGACCTGTTGTACAAAGTTGTGCGTTAGAGGTGCTAAGCAGTTGTCAGCTAATTGCATAGAGTATATGGAAGGCATCAGGCCACGATGAAATTCCGTTTTGCTAGGGAAAATGCTCTTCCCAGATTTGATCAAGATGCACACAATCAGATCATTAAGAATGCCAATCTCCGACTGCCAGAAGATGCCCGAAACACCACAGTTGAACCCATGTGTGCATTTACTCACTTGAGAATGAACCAGCATTTGTTTTAGCCTGAAAATTGGAGGTCGTTCGTCTCGTTTGTTAGAAAATTGGCACAAGAACAGGTTGCCTCAAATTCCTGGGAGGAAGAACACAGAGATATAGATTCATTTGTCCATATTACAGGGTCAATGGTCCAAGAGGCTGTTGCACTGATAGATGGTGGCTGTAACGGTCCTTATGGTGAGCTTTTCTTAAATTGTATTCTGGTATGCTTCTTGATCATGGAAAGAGAATACAGAGGTCATGATTGCTGGAAAGGTTGCTGTTGTGTATGGGTATGGAAATGTTGGCAAGGGTTGTGCTGCAGCCATGAAGGTTGCTGGAGTTAAGGTCATTATTACAGAGATTGATCTTATCTGTGCCCTCCAAGCTCTTATGGAAGGTCTTCCTGTTCTCACCCTAGATGAAGAACATCGCCATTGTTTGTAACATTGATCACTTTGACAATGAGATTGATATGCAAGGCCTTGCAAGCTATTACTTGGAATCAGCCATTGTCACATACAGATACTTAGCCAGATATGAATTTGCAGAATAGTAGTCATCCATCAACTCCTGTACATAATCACAAACATTTTCAGCATCTTCCACCTACTGTTGTGATTCAGGAACGCCATTTGCAGCTTCATAAACAACAACAATAGAGGTCACATCAGTTTGAACAACAGACACCAAAACGACATCAAGGCATTTCACAATTACAGCAACAGTATCCAACTCACCAGCTAATGTATCTTTGAAAAGGCCTAGAGGATTTGTTCCTTGAAAAAGAGAAAACATTGCAACCAAACCCATCCATAACAGTCAGGCCTGCCTGCTATAATTAAAAATATGCAGAATGTGATGACGAATTTAATGAACATAAGTTCTGAAATCCAAGACTCACTTGAGAGCCCATCCATAACAGTCAGGCCTGCCTGCTATAATTAAAAATATGCAGAATGTGATGACGAATTTAATGAACATAAGTTCTGAAATCCAAGACTCACTTGAGAGAAGCTATAGTATGCCCGATGACATTGACGAGGATGAATTAATGGGTGAGCTAGATGCACTGCAAGCTGACATGGGCTCATAGACTTAAACTGATGGAGGATTCCAGCCCTGCACAAAGAGAAGAAGCATCACCAAAAAGACCTTGAACCTTCAGCAAATCAACAAGGTATTTCAATTTTTCAATTTTGAATTTTTGGTGAAAGCTAAATTTTCGGTGGTTTAGGTGAACAGGACGACTGTTCATTAACCACCGAAAGCAGAGCTTTCGGTAGTTAAATCACCCAGAAGTCTTCTATGTTAACCACCGAAACAGAATGATCGAATTTTTGCACAGATCGAGGTTTTTCTGATCCAAATCATTTGAAAACACTCGTGATGGATGGATGATGAATTATATATTTAGTTTCAAGATCCATTTTTGGTACATAAGGATTATAAAGGGTAGCCAAGTTGATTTTGGCACCTATTCTGGTGGAAACAGATTGGATTTTTCTGCATACCTCAACAAATTCGAATTGTATCTCTTGGAAGAGTCATCACTCAGCCTTGGAAGGCTATTCTGCACTACACAATGACTTTACAAGAGATGAAGACCATGAAATCTGGGATTGACCTCATTTTTGGGGATCATTCCATATTTTTTGCAAACTGAATTTTTACTTTCTATCTTTAGCATATTTGATCCATGCTTTTAGGATCTCAAAACTGTATTGTAAAGCTATAAAGCGAAAGATAGAAGATGAACTAAGGGGTTTGATTTTGAGTTCTACATGCTACTGTTTTGTAAAAAAGACACTTTCTTTAATATATCAGCCAACAAGCTTCTTTCATTTGTTACTGTCAGACCTTCTTTCATCTCTGTCTATGCTTATGAGTAGAATTAGTTCTTTTGTCTCTGTTCAATGATCCTATGGTAACTGTCAACTTACTTTTGATCGTTATGCAAGAATCACAAGTATCCTTGGCTAGTTTATTGACCCATCATATATATGGTTTTATGTATGTTTTGGTTAATTGATTAGTTTTCTTATCCCTTTGATATACAAACCTATCTGACAATAGCTCTTGAAGGCCTTGTGTTGATTGAATGTAGTTAAGACTGTCTTGAGAATACAATCTAGAGGTTAAGATATTCATCTTGATCCAAAACCCCCCACCTATTATTGAGAAAATAGTTTCCAAAAAAGATTGAGTTACCAGGCATCTCTGACTTACAGCCTAGGAGAGTTTCCTAGGGTGATAAAAAAATCTATTTTCAAACTCCTTCATTGTTTTATTTTATTTTCTTTTGATCTGATTGAATTGAATCAACAACATTCTTCTATCCTTCTTTGTTGTCTATATTTCCTTGAACAACTTGGAAAAATATGTATAGGATGCGAAGTGGTTGTTAGGTAAGAATTTGTACCACTTTCTAGCATCTTCTTCAAGAGACATATCTAATACCTTCATTTCAACGTCTTCATTTTCTACACCATTGTCTTCCATGGTCACACCAATAACTTCAATATGATCTTCAAGTGTGATAATGTTGTTCCCATTGAACTTTGGCAACCATTTGTGAGACTCTTTAGGCATTGCATTGGTATGACCAGGGATGCTGGCTAGATTCAAATGTTTGTAAAGGCTTCCAACCCAAGAATGAGCCATTAGAGTGAGGGGAAGGTTACCTTGGAACAAGGTTTTGATAACAGGGGAATTGTGAGGAGGCCTTCTTCGGTAAGCCTTAGAAGGCTTAAATATTTCTTGTTGAAAGGCTTTGGGGAACAATGGGTTCTTATGTTGTAGAGTTTCCAAATGAGCTTAAAAATCTCATCAAAGGGGGAGGGGGAACTTCCCTCAAGTGGAGTCACCAGAAAAACTAGGAAAAGGCTTTGGGATATCTTGCCAAGTGTCGTTAGGGCTTGGGAAAGAATTCAAAATCCTCTTTGAAAACAGTGCCAAAAATGTTATCAAACATATTTTAGATTGGGAAAATCCCAACCCAAACCATAAATGTGTGACAACTATGGGAGTATTTACCCATTGTCGCCTTAGATAAACACTCCCCTCACTTTAGTGATGATAAAATCACCACAAGGGGGGAATCCCGAGTGACCCTAGGGGGATTGAGATGGAAAATGAAAGGATATGAAGGATTCCCCAATAGGTCAAGGTAAAATATGGGGAGGACACTTGAGAAAGAGTCTCATGAGGAGATAATTGTTTTCTAAAGATGATATTGAAGCAGTATATATATATATATATATATATATATATATATATATATATATATATATATATATATATATATATATATATATATATGATACTAAGAGATGAAAATTTAACCATCAAAATCGAGTACAAGATATTGGAAACAAATCTACCAATAAGTTGATGAATTTCCAATGATTAAAGCAAAACAAAAATTACGGGGATGTTATGTAGTGTTATCAAAAAATTTCGTAACAACCTTATCATCTTAGCAAATAATTTTTACAACAACAAATTCTAGCCACTAAAATCAACAAACAATCCACCCAAAATATAGCTAATAACTAGTAGATAAATTATGGCATATTGCAAGTGACTTTTAGTGGTAGAATAGCGAGTGATCAATGAAAGGAAGATGATTTTTCTACAGGGATATTGGCTGTAGAATTAAGTTTATAACATCAATGAGATCACTTGGCCAATCAAGATGCCCCTAGGGCACAAGAAGGCTTATAACATGTAGAATTAAATCCAACTTGAACAATTCCAATATCTCAAGAAATCACATATACCAATGCATGAATATTCAATATCCAATGAAAGTATATTAGTGCCTTATCTATTGGGTTATGGAGTCTCTTGTGTATGAGCTTGGGTTTGTTAGTTTTGTATGGGTGTAAGTTGTTTTAATCCCTAAAAAAAACAAACCTTAGCAAGGTAAATCTACAAGGGTGTAATCCCTTTTACTCCTTGTAGCAACCTTTGCAAAGTAGATTTTTCAATGGAAAAAATATAGATCATGATGGAGGGTGCATGCCCTTATACTCCTTCGAGGGTTTATCAAAATTAAACTTTAAACCAATAAGAAACAACACAATTGCAAAAATTCCTTACCAAGTTCAAGAGATAACATGAAAAAAACTTCTTTGGCAAGAATATTACACCACATTACCAATAAACAAGCATCCAAGAGATAAAAACTATCTTCTTCCTCCAATAGACAAGTAAAAGGATCCACAAAACATCAAGAGAGAGACAAAGCAAATTTCCCAAGTGGGGCCAAAATTTCAGCCAAGAGAGTATGTAATTCTCAAAACCATGATGATAAAATGACATTGAGGTGACCTCTATTTATATGAGGTCACCTAAGACCAAATTGTCCACTTTTTAAAATGTCAACAACAAATTAGAGAGGTTGACCTCCTCTATTTTCCTTTTACATCTTAAAATTACAAAATACATAAAGTAATTTCCCTTTTAGGGGTGGCGTCATGCCCTAAAGGGTGACTTTAGGCCTCCAAGAGAGACATTGAGCCTATTGATGAATATCGTTGGGCCTCCAAAGGCCATGTTCCTTGCCACCAAGTGCTCTAGTGCATGACATGTGTCTATCTCTCCATAAAACCATGTCACATCACTATCAATGATGAGAAATCCATCAAAAACCCTAGCCTCCATGTGATGTCTAGGGCATAGAAAGTGACGTTTTTAGGCCTCCAAAGGCCAACATTGAGGTGCAAGGGGATATCATGTGATCATATCATGGTGTCCAAGTTCCTCCAAAGGAAATGTTCATCCTCCCAAGTGTCCAATGAGAGGGGCGCATCATCCAACCTGTGGGGTTCATGCCCCTATGAAGGTCCAAGCAACCTTATGCCTCCACGAATAAGCTTTCACCTAACAAGTCCCCATAGAGACAAACAAGTATGCCCTCTGAGGTTCCACAAGTCACAAGTATCATTCCAAGTAAGCCATATTTAATAAGAGAACAACCCAAACATGTGCAACAAATGTCCCCTTTTCAAAATAAACTAACGCTCAAAGACCTTATACAACTTGTCAAATTTAAGTATGGGAGGGTTGTCATGGTTCCCTATTGGGTAGATAATTCCCCAATTCAAGGAGTGTTTCCAAAGAAGTCTCTCTCTAATTTATGTGAAATATTATGAGGTGGATGTGAGTGTAACTTTTGGGCATGGGGATTCTTGACATACAAGGGCTCATATTGTCTCATTTATGGTTTCTTTTGTAGAGGGTGTGTTGTGTTAGCAACAAAAAATGCACTGGTATTTTTGGAGTGTCTTCTCAATTTTTATTTAATACGCTCATTTCTAAAGTTTTTTGGCCAATACCTTAACTTCCAGGTCTTCATCAAAGTTCCCCTTGATCATTTTTGCTCAAAAACTCTTTGGTTGTGCCCTCTTGACCTGCAATACAAAAATGCAATAAATTGGTAAACCCTAGTCTATGTTTAGATCTTTAACTATATTATATATATAGTTTTCTCACATTATCAAAGATATGTGGTGTGTGCTTTAAAATGTCCTATGCCCAAGTCTTACTACAAATCAAATCTATTGAATATTGCATATAATTATTACATATTGACTAAGCATAGACCCAAGCTACATACCCAATTCTTATACTAGCTAAACCGAGTCAAATTCATATTATACCATCCTATATGCTAGCTGTGCTTTCAAATTTAAAGCTACGAGCCAAGCTATGTAGCTAGACCACGAACTAAGATATGAAAATAAATTCAAGCCATGAGTCATATACCAACCAAGAAACAAGTTGACAAAAGGTCATAAGTTAACTCACGACCCATTCATGAAACCTTGCCATTTGTCCCAAAACTAAGCCTAGCACACCATCAGTTCAAAACCTGAAACCTAATGCCCGATTTCTAGGCAGATGGTTGCATGCGCAGATGTGAAATGGTAAACATAGTTTGGCTAGTGAAATGTTTTTAAAGGTAAAGGAATCAAGCCACATGAAAATCAAGTCACGAAGAAGGGCCACGAAGAGGTTCAGGGTTTGACAGATCAGGTGTATTCATGGGCTCGCCACTGCTAAAGTGATTTGATTTCTAGTTGAATTTCAAAGCATTGTTTTTGGATTGTATGTTGCGAACTAGATGCTCTACTCAAGGCATTCAAATACTACATCACTAATATTACCTCATGGAGCTATAGCATCAAAGTGTTTTAAAGCTGGAATTGCTTATCTTGAACAACCATTTTTTGCTATGTCATGTCTGGATGAGGTTTTCCTTGCTGACAGACAAAAAATAAATCTTTAGGAGTTGACATAAAAGATCAAACCTTAATTTGTGCGCAGTACAAGATTGTTGTTTTACTACTTCAAGAAATTACTTGACTATAACAGGGGCAAGGGCCTAGTGTTGTCAATGCAAAGGAGGAAATGGCTAGACTTTCTCACCATCTTGGCTATTTGCCTCTTCTTGAAATTGAAAAGACTATTGTTAGTCAAGAAGATGAATGTCCAAGCAAGTCCTCAGTTGTAAGGATAGTTTTATATTCAATGTGGAATTCTTGGCTCCTAATCTAGCTGCCAATTGCATCATCGGTCAGGTCTTCAATGCTGATTGAGTGCAAAAGCATCATCGAATAGTACAACAACATGTAAATAATTGCAGAAGAAATGCTTGGGACAAGATTTTTCAATGCCTGACTATGCAAATCTTGTTTCCTTCTGGTAGTGGTGGACTTAGTACAGATGGAAGCACCAACAACAGTGTTTCTAGAGCTCTATTTAAGGAAAAGACAAATGCATTTTGTTTTCTACATTCTGAACCGGAGTAAAAAATACACTGCCCTTCAATATCCGAGTAGAGTTGTTAAACATTTTAAACTTGAGTATTGTGTCTCTGCAAATCAACATGAGGAAGTTTTCATTTAGAAGCAGGTAATTTATTTTACAAAGATACAGAATCCAACACTCAGCAACAACTGGCAGTTGAGCATTATTTCCAAGAGAAGAGCAGGCTTTCAAAGCTTGGTCATTCATGCAAGTGTAAGAAATATACATGCTAGAAGATATTTACTACTGTGTTAGAATGACCTTTCTGTAAGTTGTAATGATGAAATGGGCATGAAGCTAAATTTAAGAGGAATGCATTTGTTGTAAACCTAAATTAAGAACCCTGAAGATTAAATAGTCTGAAGAAACGATGTCTTTTGCAATTTTGAAACAAATTTCTAGACCTGCACTTTCGACAGCTTAGTTGGGCTCCTAAAGGCACTGTTAGCTGCCGAAATCTCTTCTTTCAACAACTAATCTCACTCTGTTTTATGCCTGTAAGTTGTCGAAAGCACAAAATAGGGCAGAAAGCTACTATTTTTGCACATATCCGAGTTTCCTTGATCTGAATGCCAGGAGAATGGTTTCTAATGATAGTTAATAATCAATGGCATCATTATTGGGTTTATGTTCCAGTTTTAAAGGGTTCCAACAAGAGGAGAAGATTGAGTTTGCTACCTAATTGTGGCAAAAAATTGTCTTTTTGACAAAGGTGGCAAATTCGAATTATCTATCAGCTTATGAAGATCTTCTACAACTGTCAAAGGCTTTGAAGACTTTGAATATCATTTGAGATAAAATGTTGACCTATGAAATAAGATCTTTTCCTATTTTCATGAATTTGTTTTGACTTTCTATTTTAAGTAAATTTGATCTAGTTTTCCAGGATCTAGATATCTTTTGTAAAGGCTATAAAGCCAAGAACTTCTGAAGATGTAAAGGGTTTGATTTTGGATACAGGGGCCTTATGCTATTGTACAATTTTTCAGATATATATACAATCATAGTCTTCTTTCACTTTTGATGTCAGACCTTCATCCATTACCTTCTTTTATGTACTCTTATTCAAGTTGTCTTAACTGCTAATGACTGTCATCTCATTAGTCAGATCATAGCTTGATTAATAGTTATTTGTATTGTTTATTAAACCCATCATTGTGTATCTGGTTTATAAGCACTAATTTCTTCACCCATAGTCAAAGCTATTTGTATGATCATTAATCTTTGAAAGCACTTCCATATTTGATTGTATAATGTTGATTATCCGAATGTCAATCCATTAAGGTTGAGTTATCCCATTGATCCACACATACATAAACAAAAAAACAGTTTTACTTTAAGTTACCAAGCATCTTTGACTTACAACCTCAAAGAGTTTCTTGGAGAGTTAACAAATTGGCGTCATTGCCCGGGAGAGGAGATTGAAGCTCAGCTTCCTTGGGATACAACATCGATCCAACTTTGATGATAGACATGGTCTGGACATATTTTCGGTTGTAATCATCTATCTGGTGACTCCATGAAGGACAGATTCAGTGGCGACTCTGTTGTTCATAAATCTGTTGGCGACATCATTGGTATGAAATGAACAAGAGGTATGCATTTTACAATTTCTCAAGCATTTCTGGTTACCCTCATCCAGTACCTAGTAGAGATGAATGGGAACGTAGTATTCCCAGATTTCGAGGAGAAGAATGGGAAGTGCCAGTTGAACACTTGCTGAATTTTCATGATTTTATTCATCGACTTGGAATTGTACACGAGGACATTGAAATTAGGCTTTTCAGGTATTCATTAAAGGGGATTGCCCTTTATTGGTGTAGATCTCTTCCAGCTTCAAGAATTCACTCATTGGAAAGTTTTCATTATGCTTTCCATTTGTTTTGTAAAGATGAATTTCCAACTGAAAGTCTCTTTGAAGGTTGTTGTGATGAATTCAAGAAGCAAGTTTACCAGGAAGTAGTCTTTTCTTTTATTTGTCAAGGTGAAAATTATATTGTTCAGGAAGATCTTCATGATACAAATAAGAATTGCATAGTTGTAGATGCATCAGACCTTATCTCTGTTGCACCTGCTGCCTTTGATTTGCACGAAGGAACAGTTAGAGAAGAAGATTTTTTTGAACTTTTTCAAGAGGTTGCCTACGATATGTTTTCACCCGTGATTGGAGAGAAGGATCTGAGCATTGCTTGTCTTTCTTTGCAAGATACAAAGGTTTTCTGTCCACCTATTTTTGATAAGTATGCAGATGGAGAAGAGCATATTTCTACATCAAATAATGTTGACTTGAGTAGCAGTCAGCCAATATATGACATTTATGAATCTGATTTCAACGAGCCTTTTTCTTTCCCCACTAAGGAACAACTTCATGTTGTAATCAGCCATTCCATGTTTGCAGAAGACATTGAATATGATGAGTTTAATCTAGATGAAGATTCCAGGTCTTCTCTTATGTTTATAACGCCTCATGAACAAAAAATTGAAATCACCTACAATGACGATATCTAAAAAGAAGGGATTAGTAGTCAAATTAGCTCACAACTACTTTCATATTTGCAGGAACCAGTTTATGGTAGCTATATATCAAAGGTTGAAGAAAGGCTTGAGAAGCAAGAAGAGTTAACTTCTTTCTATGATCTGGTAGCCATTTATATGGAGTTATGTTTTACAGAAGTCTTCAGTTGTGCAATATTTGGAACCAAGGCAAATGATGATTGTAAGTATGCTTTGCAAGTTGAAATTGTGTTGCATGACATGAAGTGTTCTCTGAAATTTATATGCATGCAAAGGATTCTTGTAATTAGTTCGATGTTATCATGGCTTCATTGGAAGCATGATGTCACATGATGAGACAGTTTTTATGGTTAGGATTAGGAGAAAATAAGAAAATAAGCTCTTCATCTAAGCAAGTAGATTATTCTAGTTATTGGTTGTTGAATAAGCAGGTAGGCTACATGCTAACTACAGGTTATAGGGGATCAGTTCTAAAGGCTAGATGACTCCATGCCCAATGATAAAGGCCAGATGACTCCATGCCCAATGGTAAAGGCGAATGGAACTACTAGGTTCTTGGAAACCTCACATGGAGGTCTCCATCCCAGTTGGAGCCAGATGTTAGCAACAAAAAATGCACTGGTATTTTTGGAGTGTCTTCTCAATTTTTATTTAATACACTCATTTCTAAATTTTTCTGGCTAGTACCTTAACTTCCAGGTCTTCATCAAAGTTCCCCTTGATCACTTTTTCTCAAAAACGTTTTGGTTGTGCCCTCTTGACTTGCAATTAAAAAATGCAATAAATTGGTAAACCGTAGTCTATGTTTAGATCTTTAACTATATTTTATATATAGTTTTCTCACATTATCAAATATATGTGGTGTGTGCTTTAAAATGTCCTATGCCCAAGTCTTGCTACAAATCAAATCTATTGAATATTGCATAGAATTATTACATATTGACTAAGCATAGACCCAAGCTACATACCCAATTCTTATACTAGCTAAACCGAGTCAAATTCATATTATACCATCCTATATGCTAGCTGCGCTTTCATATTTAAAGCCACGAGCCAAGCTATATAGCTAGACCATGAACTAAGCTATGAAAATAAATTCAAGCCACGAGTCATATACCAACCAAGAAACAAGTTGACAAAAGGTCATAAGTTAACTCACGACCCATTCATGAAACCTTGCCATTTGTCCAAAAACTAAGCCTAGCGCACCATCAGTTCAAAAACTGAAACCTAATGCATGATTTCCAGGTCGATGGTTGCATGCGCAGATGTCAAATGGTAAACATAGTTTGGCTAGTGAAATGTTTTGAAAGGTAAAGGCATCAGGCCACATGCAAATCAAGTCATGAAGAAAAGCCATGAAGAGGTTCAGGGTTTGACAGATTAGGTGTATTCATGGGCTCGCCACTGCTAAAGTGATTTGATTTTTAGTTGAAGTTCAAAGAATTGTTTTTTGCTTGAATGTTACAAACTAGATTCTCTACTCAAGGCATTCAAATACTACATCTCCAAGAGTACCTCGTGGAGCTATAGCATCAAAGTGTTTTAAAGTTGGAATTGCTTATCTTGAACAAACCATTTTTTGCTATTACTGTCTGGATGAGGTTTTCCTTGCTGACAGATAGAAAATCAATCTTTAGGAGTTGACATAAAAGCTCAAACCTCAATTTGTGTGCAGTACAAGATTGTTATTTTACTACTTCAGGAAATTACTTGACTATAACAGACGCAAGGGCCTAGTGTTGTCAATGCAAAGGAGGAAATGGCTAGACTTTCTCACCATCTTGGCTATTTGCCTCTTCTTGAAATTGAAAAGACTATTGTTAGTCAAGAAGATGAATGTCCAAGAAGTTCCTCAGTTGTGAGGATAGTTTTATATTCAATGTGGAATTCTTGGCTCCTAATCCAGCTGCCAATCACATCATCGGTCGGGTCTTCAATGTTGATTGAGTGGAAAAGCATCATCGAATAGTACAACAACATGTAAATCATTGCAGAAGAAATGCTTGGGACAAGATTTTGCAATGCCTGACTGTGAAAATCCTGTCTCCTTTTGGTAGTGGTGGACTTAGTACAAATGGAAGCACCAACAACAATGTTTCCAGAGCTCTATTTAAGGAAAAGGCAAATGCATTTTGTTTTCTACATTCTAAACTGGAGTAAAAAATACATTGCCCTTCAATATCTGAGTAGAGTTGTTAAACATTTTAAACTTGAGTATTGTGTCTCTACAAATCAGCATGAGGAAGTTTTCATTTAGAAGCAATTAATTTGTTTTACAAAGATACAGAATCCAACACTCTGCAGTAGCTGGCAGTTGAGCATTATTTCCAAGAGAAGAGCAGCCTTTCAAAGCTTGGTCATTCATGCAAGTGTAAGAAATATACATGCCAGAATATCTTTACTACTGTGTTAGAATGACCTTTCTGTAAGTTGTAATGATGAAATGGGGCATGGAACTAAAGTTAAGAGGAATGCATTTGCTGTAAACCTAAATTAAGAACCCTGAAGATTAAACAATTTGAAGAAACCAAGTCTTTTGCAATTTTGAAACAAATTGCTATACCTGCACTTTCGACAGCTTAGTTGGGTTCCTAAAGGCACTATTAGTTGGAGGAAGCTCTGCTTTTGGCAGCTAATCTCACTTTGTTTTATGCCTGTAAGCTGTCGAAATCACAGAACAGGGCAGAAAGCTACTATATTTGCACAGATCCAAGTTTCCTTGATCCGAATGCCAGGAGAACAATTTCTAATGATAGTTAATAATTAATGGCATCATTATTGGGTTTTGTTCCAGTTTTAAAGGGTGCCAGCAAGAGGAGAAGATTGAGTTTGATACCTAATTGTGGAAAAAAACTGTCTTTTTGACAAAGGTGGCAAATTCAAATTATATATCAGCTTATGAATATCTTCTGCAGCTATCAAAGACTTTGAATATCATTTGAGATAAGATTTTGACCTATGAAATCAGATCTTTTCCTATTTTCATGAATTTGTTTTGAATTTCTATTTTAAGTAAATTTGATCCAGTTTTCCAGGATCTAGATATCTTTTGTAAAGGCTATAAAGCCAAGAAATTCTGAAGATGTAAAGGGTTCTATTTTGTATACAGGGGCCTTATGCTATTGTACAGTTTTCCAGATATATACACAATCACAGTCTTCTTTCACTTTTGATGTCAAACCTTCATCCATTACCTTCTTTTATGTACTCTTATTCAAGTTGTCTTAACTTCTAATGACTGTCATCTCATTAGTCAGTTCATAGCTTGATTAATAGTTATTTGTATTGTTTATTAAACCCATCATTGTGTATCTAGTTTATAAGCACTGATTTCTTCACCCATAGTCAAAGCTATTTGTCTGATCATTAATCTTTGAAAGCACTATCATATTTGATTGTATATTGTTGATTATCTTAATGCCAATCCATTAAGGTTGAGTTATCCCATTGATCCACACACACATAAACACAAAAACAGTTTTACTTTAAGTTACCAAGCATATTTGACTTACAACCTCAAAGAGTTTCTTGGAGAGTTAACAAGTTGCATCCTTGTTTTCAATGCAACCTTTTTCCAAGCCCTTTTATTTTCAATTAATTGGTTAAGGTATGAACATTGAGTACTATATTCAAGGGAAATTAAAGAGTACCACAATTCCACTTGACACTAGAACACATTGAGTGCCATGTACAAGAAAAGTAAAATACACTGCAATGCATTCCCTCAACAAGTGAGACATTTATTAGCTATGTGTTTTATTTTACAAGTCCTTGAATTTCGTGGAGAAGCATTTCATTGCTCTCAGGACCTTAGAGCAAGATTTTGGAAGATAATTCATTGGCTTTTATCTTTTTCCAGCTACAAGCCTCTGGGCCTTCATCCCCTTCTTCTCATGAAATGAGGTATGAGCCCTTATTGGGTCAATATAGATGAAAACCCAAAAGATGAGTAAATGAAAGGGAAACAGTAATGGAAAGTGATAAGTGTTGAGTACATGTTTATGCTTCCTTTTCGCTCTATAAACTATACTTTTGCCTCCAAAACCATCCATTTTGCCTCCATTTCATTCCATATTTTCCATAAAACAGCTTATGCAAGGTACATTTATCATTCTTTATCTTAAGAATTGAGTTTTCAAATTTTTGGCATTAAAATTGAAAATTTATCAAGAATTACAAGATTTGACTAAATCCCGTAATTGCTCCTAGGTTCGTGTACTTGCAGGACAACTGGGAAAAATCTGAGACTTGGGTCATGATCCTTGATGTACAAGCATGGATGATGAGCTATCAACTTCGATATCTGAGCCTTCCAGGTGTTTGGTCAACGCTGGTCAAACATGGCCACTTCAGTAGAAAATACCCTGTTTTAGCCTAAAATCATGGACAGTTTTAGATTTTCTTGGGATTTGTTCATATTTTATGGATCTGAAGGGGGTATTCGACCTTCCTAGCATATTGTGTGGATCTGATCATGATCGTTAGGAGATTTATTAGCATTATTAGTTTCAAAACTCTTGTATAAATACTCTAAGGCATAGACTAGTATGACAACCTTGGGATGTGAATGAAGAAACTTTGGAATTTGCAATCTTGAGATCAGTTCTGCATTTTGTTCTTGATAATGTTTATGAAATGATGATGTCAGTGCTGCTGGAAGCTCCTTATTAGCTAAGACAACTCAAGTGTACAAGTGAAGCATTGGAGGGCCCCCTTTGCCAAACTAGTACACTCTTCCTTTATGTTCTTTTCAAGTAATCTTTGATACATGTTTTAGATTAGATCTTGCTATAGATGAGTTTAATCTTTGTTGTAGTTAGATGAATTCCATAGTTAAGTAATATGCTTAATGTTTCTAAGCCTTACTCATATTGTGAATGATTTCTTGAATAATAATTCAATGAGTGTTTTGCTTTCAAGCATTAGGATAATCATGAATTCTTTTTGAGTTATTTACGCTTTCAATACTTTTGATTTAATAAGAATTGGTGAGAATTGCTAATAAATGGAAGAAGACAATGAATGCATCTCTTGAATAAGAGTTTTGTCTTTCTAGCATTGATAATCCTTAGAACTAGTTCAAATATCTTTTGAATGTTTACTGTTAATACTCTTTAGGAAAACATTTGTTGATTACTGTCATGAGATCTATGAATAGGACTTCTGAATAGAAACTTAGCATCTCTTCTATATTCAGCTCTTAGAATAGGTTTTTGTTTATTCCCATTAAAGATTAAAAGATTATCTCTAAATCCATACATTTTGGATGTGCCTCTAAGTCTTACAAACACCGGATTGACAATCATTTGCACTCTAATTTACATCAGTAGATTGGAGCCTAACATTTTGGCACCGTTGTCGGGGAGGCACATTTAGAGATAGGATTAAAAAATATATATCTAAAACAAATTAAAAAAAAAAAAAAAACACAG
>ML815637.1:8772-23369 GCA_009831015.1 Picea engelmannii
ATATATATATATATATATATATATATATATATATATATATATATATATATATATATATATATATATATATATATATATATATATATATATATATATATATATATATATATATAAACTATGTATTGAGATAAAAATGATCAATTTATAAAACAAAAAAACATATGATTGCAAATTATAATGTGTTGGTTATTAGAATTTTAGAATAATGTATGATTTTGATTGATTTTTGACGGTAAAAATAGATTTAGGTTACAAGACAACAAGATATCTAATTAGCATATGAGACTTTTGTTTGTGAGACAAGAGATCCCCTCCATGTAACAGTTTGATTACTTAGTTTACAAAGGTGTAGAAACTTTACATTACCCTCATTTGGTTTCAAACCTATAACCTCCAAAGAGGAAACACAGTATTAGCCCTTCACTATCCACTTTTTTGTGATGGTGTGCACATAAATCCACACCTTCACCTATTCTCTTATATAATTGCACACCTTCGACCCTCTAAAAAAAAGTGGGTGGTAGGAAGTGAACGTGTACATATATTTAATTACACTTTAACCATGGCACATCAAAAAAAAATTAATTCTAATTACAAATCCAATGGGTATTCCAAAACATTTTTAAAAACCAAAAGAATAAGAAACCAATGCACTTATAATAATTAGTTTGCTAATGAAACCAATGCACTTATAATAATTAGTTTGCTAATGAAACCAATCAATAACAAACTCAACTTTTTTGGCGAGTTCTTTTTTTTTTCCTGGCAAAGCAAAGTTCTGCATTGATTCACATAGTTTTTCAGTGCCACCTTTTTTCTGGTAGTTTTTAAAAATTTCAATGATCTGGGTGGTCCTAAAAATGGATCAAAACCCTTGAGGGCAAAGATCTATGGTTGACGTTCTCTCTAATTAAGTGGAACTATGATTTCCAACAAAATTCTCATCAAATTTGGGGAAATTTTCCATTGTAAAGGGAATGATTCACTGATTAACTGAAATTTTTGAGCCATAGTAAATTAATTGAGCTTTATTGTCCAAACGATTACTCATGAGGGATGTTTTTGATTTACTTACATTTGAAAAAATGATATTTTAAAGAATAATTAATACAATTCTCATTTTAAATGATATTTTGAAGAATACTTAATTTGATTCTGTTTGAAGAATATCCGTGTGATTTTTGGATTTAAGACGAATTTGATTTCTCCAAGTTTCAAGTAGAATCTATGCTAATCATGGAGTATGGGAAGAAGCATATATTGGTTCAAAAGTTTAATACAATGAATGAGTTTATATATATTTATTGAGGGAAGATAATAAAAAGATAATCTTATGGATTTTGAAATTACAGTAGAATTATCATCAGGGCGGTTCAAGATATGATTACATAACAATGAAAAGAAAAGAAATTGGATTAAGGTAATGTGAAAGGTTATAGATTTGACATAGAGTTAGCATTGAGGTGGGTCAAGTTATTAATTGATCTAGAAGAGAAAGAAAAGAAAATTAAAGATATTTAGCCTAAAATAATGAGAATGATAAAGCTAGTGAAGACAAAGAACACAAAGGAGTAGGATATTGAGGAAGGAAAAGACAAAATATACGGATGCTTGAAAGTAAGCGTTGAATAAAGTGAGAAAGATGTGGGGTAGAAAGGAAAGAAATAGGATAGGAGTGGGTGGGGGGAAGCAGAGGTGTTGTATTTTTAGTGAGTCAAGAGGTGGGATTGAGTCTTGTTAATGATAGGAGCCCGAGATTCATTGATTTTTAAGCCGTCTTCCTTATTTATGTTTTTTGGGGGTTTTTCCGATTCCAACGGCTTCCCTTATTGGATAGGTAGAATAGGAATGAGGGGGGAGCCTTGTGGCTTAACACGACCCTACTTGTTATTATGATTTACTGTGGTAGTGGGCTTTGAAGCACTAAAGATAGTCAACAAGTGGATGGAGGCAAGCATGCTATTTGTTTGTTTGATGGGTATCGATGACTGTATGGCACAAACAACTTTAGAGGAGGATTCTATAGGTGTATCTCTAAAGAAGTAACAATGTCCACTGCATGATCTAATATCACATCTCTGCAATTGATTAAGCATGTATTACATGCTAATGACAATAGTTATCTCTTTTCATTGCATTTAGCTTTCATGTGTCAATAATCAAGCTATATCAAAAATCTATTACACTAGCTTAGATTCATCTTAACCTTGGATTTATCAAGCATTGAGAGGGATCAAATCTCGAGGTGCAAACTTCAAGTTCTCATAGACTTTAAATACATTGTGGCCTGCACATCAAGGGATAAAATCCCTCTTGGTGCTTGATACATTCAAGGTTAATATGGATCTAAGCTAGTTATATATATGTAATTATATTTCAATTATTTTATATTTCAGTTTCTTTGTTACAATTTTAATTGGGCCAACATTTAAATACCTCCTATTTTTATTAAGTATTATTAAACACCATATTTGGTCAATGTCAGCATTACACCAACAAAGAGTTGACATCTCTTTGATACTGGGCTGTAGAATGTGTCTATCAGTGTAAAAAGATAGATATTCATTGAAACAAAGAATAGAGTGAGGTGTTGAGGACTAGTTTAAAACTACGACGACATTTTTTAACCACAAAACCCCACAACTTTCAAGAAGTGATGCATATCTTGAGCATGAAAAAACTGCAAACCATGTACTAGTATACATCTTTGAGAATGCATGTCTTGAGCATGAAAAATCAAATGCCAACCATGTACTACTGTACATCTTTGAGAATGCTGCAAGAAATTACACAAATACATCATGGGTATTGGATTATTATCGGTCTCAATAAAGCATCTTGACTGCAGATTGCTGATTTCATGTCTTAGTTATTCACACTAGCAATTGTATGTTCCACGTCTATTCACCATTCTATATTCATCACAGGTCATTATCTGTATTACTGAATTGGACTACCTTTGGAAGTCCTGGATTTCCAAAAACCATTAAATCAGTCAGAATACGAAGATCAAATTATATTATCCCTTCATGTCTCCCTCCCTCGTTCATCAATTTGGTCATAATGTGGAACAGGCATAGGTGTACACTAAATGAATTCCGTCGCACAAACTTTTTATCTCACAGTACCAAGTTGCCAACATAATATGCAGGGGTATAATTGTGGGAACTTACAACATCTCCATCCAGTTATCATCTGAAGATTGGAACATACTGATGAATCGCAATGCACTCCATTAGTTCATCTAATTGAATGAATTTACTATATGCTATCCTATGATCCTATCTTCTGCCTTGCCAAAATTATATGAACAAACGTTTCTATCATATGCTATAGAGAGTGAACAATTTCACTTGTTATTTCATAGAGATTAAATTAAATTATATTAATCTCCAGATTCTCCACGAATGACCAAAGAGATATTAAGCAGATAATAGCACATGTGAACTTTAAGTTGTCCTATAAAACATCATCAGGGACTTCATTGTTATCAACTTTAATTCATTGAGAAAACTCAAAGCAATCTATCAAAAATAAAATGTGTAAGTAATATTGCAAGAAGTTAGAACAGATCATCAAGTTTTGCACTTCTTTCATGTGAATAGTTATAATATCACATCATCTTACTAAATTAAAGGTTGACAAATCAAGCCATTTGGTATAATAATAATGCATGTCTAAGACTCTAGGTGAGGATGGATGGAAAAATACAACAGCAGGAACGACATTTTGAGACCTTAGTTAAATTTCCTGCACCACCGATCAGTTAGTGTTCTGTGGAATTTGAATATTGATATTTGTAGATTCAGATGAATCTGCATCTGCATTTAGGAAGAAATATAGTTGTAGTAACTTTTTGCTACAACAAGCAGCTCTTGCAACAGGAGATGTCAGGATACAATGGTTGAAAACTTATAATTGGCTGAGCACACCATTAGTCCAGACTCCAAAGTCTGCACAGAGTCTGTCTAGACTCTACTGTGCTTGTTCATATGGATCGCCCTTGGTTGATATCTTCTTAATGTTGGGAAACTTGAATTTGATGAAAAGAATCTAACTTGATATTGAATTCTTACAATATCACCTAGTTGATAAATGCACATGTACCTTGGCTTCAAAAGTCAGCATAGCAGCATTTCTCACCTGGCTGTATACTGAAGATTGAAATATGATTAGGAAGAAATCATTCAATAAATATTTCCTTTGCTTCCTTCCAAAGACAAGGATTTCCCCATTCTAGGTTTCTCTGTCAGAGGAGTTTAAAAGGCTTTGAAATAGTAAGGCTGGCTTAGCCGATCAATAGCATGGATCAGCTTTCTTCGAGGCCCAACAGCATGTGCTCCCATCTCTTTGAGTGTTCCCATGGTTAATTGCAATAAATGGAACTCTTCAACCTTTTCCCTCTGAAAAATGTCTACAAACTGTCCCAGACCTTGTGAAACAAGCCATCTGCTCAATCCTCCAGCCTTCTCCAGCTTTTTCCTGAGAATCAATGCCCTTTTAGCTTGATCTCCAAGTCCAACCATATTAATGTAATCAGTTGGACAGGGATCAAAATATCTGGTTTCTTCAATAGCAGTTTTGTAGCCAGAAGTTCCTTCATTGATCTTCAAATGCATGCCAGCAGAGGAGATTTTCTCACTTGCCAGTACTGTTCTGTTGCTGACTAGGCTAACATTTGCACACTGTAAGGGCATCGTACAGCCAGGATTGTACCCTAGACATGGTTCTTCAAGGACTTGCTTGGAAGGAACAATAGATAAGCCAGTCGTTGTACCATCATGACCTGTTGATGATCTCTGTTGTAATTTTATATGCTCCAGCAAACTATCGCTTGGTACATTTGGGACTGGAGTGAGATGAACAGGCTTCGCTGATGCTTGAGGGCATGCATCACTGCTTCTAACAGCCTCAGCTTCCTCGCTATTGTGATGACTACTTTTCAAACCAAGTGATGTATCATCTTCAATTGGAGGTAATTGGACCCCCATTCTTTCATCTGCTGTAGGTTTCTGCTGATTCTCCAACTCAAGGCTGGTTTCCTTTTCCATCAAAGTTTCTCTCCTCTGGCATTTATGCTGTGCTGAACATTCAGCAGAATTTTGTTTGTTCTGAATTGTTTGTGAAATTTTTTCTTCGGGAACTTGTAGACTCTCCTGCAGCATTACTTTACAATCAGCATCTAGCATTGGCACGGTCTCTCTGTCCCCTGACTCTGGTACTTCACCTTGGTGAGCAGTTAAATGGGTTACTGGCTTAGAGATAGCTCGTGCAGCTACCTTCTGAGAAACTTCAAGATTGTTCTTTTCTCCTACAGCCATTGTTTCCCCCTGCCCTGATTTCATCTTTAATATTGCCTTTCTTATGTTTCTACGAGCATTCTTGGTATTAATAGTTGAATCAATTCTGCTTCTTTTGCCTGAAACTCGACCGACGCCATTAGTAGAGGATCTGAGTACAGTTTCCTTTTGTTTGATTCTTTCCACTTCAGTTGGGACATGGGTGGCTATAGGCAGGGGAGGAATCAGAATAATGACCCTTTGCTTTCTCACTTCCACCCAGGGATCCCCTTCATCTTGCAATTCTGTCTCTTTCCCGGGCAGTGGAGAAGATTTGTTTTTGTTATTTAGAGGGATCTCATCTTTTTTTGCAGCTATTGCTGCAAGGTGTCTCCGCTTTGTTTTCACCATAGAAATAAGCGATGAGTGTATCAAGTAGATTATTTCAAAAGGTACTTTATTTGAAGTTCATGCTGCACCAGGAAAAAGCATGTGAACAGCTGTCAGTTCAAAATAATATGAGAATGCAAGACTGACTCAAACTCTTGGTGTGGGCACACAGAAGAAAATACAGATCATATACATGGTTGAACATATGGATCATCTGCATAGTTGAATATTCAGGGTGTTACAGGCCTCCTCCCGACCCACAAAGTTTAAACCCCAACCTTGATAAAAGGCAAAGATTCAATGATTTTGTTTAAAAATAATAAGACGATATGCTGACAGCAGATATCAGATACAGAAACAAAAAGATGCATAATGGGAAAGACTATGGGACACTACCAGAAAGGAACAGCATACACGAAAATTTAACTCATAAAATTTATGAAAAGAAATAGTAAACAATTATCCAAAATGAAAAACAAGATACCAATCAGTTAGCCATAGGAAGGAGATATCACGAAGGCAAGATCTTCACTTTCCACCCCAATAATAACAAAATTTAATGTGTTATGAGGGCAGAAGAAGAAGATTCACCAACCAAGCCCACAGCAGAAATGAAGCTAAGAAATGTTAGGATATTTAGACACTTAGGAGTTAGTTAAGATCAACTTGGTCTAATGTGTCGTTAGGTTAAAGTGTGTGTCTTTGGTATGCATTAGTATGCATTTGTAATCCAACAGTCATGATATGTTCTAGACATAGAGTGATCTGACAGCTCATATTCTCCTCGATCTTAACGGCTACATTGATCCATGGCTTAAGACCCGATTGGTCCATGATCTCTATTTAAAGAGAATGGAGGGTCATTTGGTGATGATCGATTGTGAGAAACTCTCTTGTAATATTTTTCTTTTGCATTAATAAATTGCCTCGAGTGGACACATTGGTTGGGGCTGTGGATGTTTACCCATTGGGGTTTTACCATGTAAAAACATCAGTGTGTTGATCTCTGATCTTATTGTGTGAGTGGTTACTGAAGGTGTTCGTCCTCTGTTGGAATACCCTATGTTGCAGAACATGGTATCAGAGCCCATTTGAAGACCCGCTCCCGTTGTAGATCAAGATCTTGAAGCCATGTTGCTGAACAAGAAACAATCTTTTCTTATGGTCTTTAACACGCAATGAAAGGGACGGGATACATGCACTACAAATCATCTAGAAAAGTTGTTCAAAGAAGCCTAAGCAATCCCTTATTAACAATCTGCAGTGAAAAGAACTAATTCAGATTTGGTCAAATGGAAATGATTCCTCTTGTCAGTTTCCAAGTTAAATGGTGCAGGAAATTTTACATCTCAGTTATCCCTCACCTTCTAAAGATCAGCAAAACTCAACAAGATGGATTTAGCCACCAGCCAACCATAAAAGTTACATTTGCAGCACTAATAGAAATACAAAAGGGGTGGCATGTATCACACTGGATTCATGGGAATATAGAACACTGTTCAAGTTTTTATTAAATCACTGAGATGGTTAGCAAATAAGTCACCAAATCTTCAGCCAGTGATAATTCCACAGAGAAGTCCATGTTTATTAAAGGCCACAAAGCTCATGACAATAATACAAATATGCATCAACCATAAGATTCAATGAAAGAGCACATGCTGTCCGAGATAATATTCAAGTATATATGCAGAAAACATAGAACAAAATCATGTGGCATTTTCTTACAATTATTTCGTTACTTGCAGGAGGCATACCAAAAAACTCGATTAATGAGTAGCACTACGCCTAAAATAAAAGACATCGATACTCAGAAAGGATGTAAAACACTGTTCAGAAAGTAAAGCAAGAGTTTTCACCCTCTCCAATTACCTACATACCTGCAACGAACTTTTTCACCAAATTGGAGGATTGGTTTCAACATGTATGGTTATTGGAAGGAATCCAAATACAACGTAATTGCAAGGCTGTTATTTCAGAAAGATACAGCAACCCCAAATAGGAAGAGCAATACAATTCACAAATGATAATTGAAGCATGCATATACCTCAATAGAAATCAGCGAGGATTAACAAGAAAGCTTGTTTCATCTGAGAAAGGTCCTCTTCAAATAGTTTTCTCCAGAGAACAAAAGTTCCACCAAAATATTCAATAAAAAGTTATTATAAGGGTACCTAACAGTTTAATTATATCAAATACAACCTTTTCCTCCACACACTCCACTGGGAAGAGGAGACCATTAATGTGGAACAAAATCCCATCATAGGAATATGCCACTATTGTAAGATAGCTTGCAACTAGAGACATCAAATAGAAAACAACAAGCCAAAGAGGGCCCACAGTGCATGACACCAAAACAGCTCGAGATGTTAGGACTGGAGTGAGGGAGGATGTTATCACATAAACCCATGGACTTGCACCCTTAACCCAGCATCTGGATTAGCTTTTGGTGCAATTAATTCCTCATAAACCACCTCTGTCTCATGACTGTTATCCATGTGGGATTATTCACAACACACATTTAGAAGGAAATTGTTACCCATGTGGCATTATTTACAACACACACAATTATGACAGTATTGATGTGGAACGAAATCCTATGGTAAGGATATAACACTATAATGTCACTATAGCAAGATAGCTTGAAATTATATACATCACATAAATAAAAGCTGCAAGCCAAAGATGGGTTGAGACTCGAACCTTAACATTAATACGCTTATAACTAGGGTTCAACACACACATAACCTGACATGGCCAAATAATTGTTGTCAAATGGTTACATATATGCTAACATAAAAAAATTCTACCTAAAGATGTCCTAAGAATTAGGAGTCTAGGACTATTCATGCATCGGTAATTTTCCTAGTAAAAGTAAAACTAAGCTTATGTTGCTTAAGTAATAGAATCGATGCACAGCATAATTTGTGTTAAAAACAAGTCTAGTTTTGTCAAAAGAATTTTCCCTCAAAGCATGAATATATGACATGCCCCACTCCAACCATTAGTGAGACTGTCTTCAGGATCATTGGGATACTTTTTAGGTTTCCTTGTAATTTCCCTTTTGTACACATGCATTGTCCTCCATGTTTCAAAGGATTGTGCCTAATCTGTGTGTAGTTGCATTCATGAGTGTGCTTTCATTATACGTCTGTGATGCATGTTACCCCCTAACATCTAGGCGTAACTAGAGGAGATTTTTCTCTTGCGACGCTTATCATAGACAACAATTCCACAGATGAGATTCATGGTTCTCCACAGATAGCTGACCGAAGATGCTTCCCACATTTTCTCAACTCACTCAAATTTGATGATTATGGTACTTGACATACATGAGGTACATTGTTTCATTGCTTCACATTGAGTGTTAATGCCTTGTTATCCCCATTTTGTGGAATAACTAAGGAGATGATGTCTTGAGGTCCTCAGGTTGCAGATATGGAGTGTCAAGAGACCACATAACTCGCAGTGTCCACTTGCACATACGAAAGCTCGCTCTATCACCTCATTATGGTCGATTGTCAATGCATCCACCACACCAGCTAGCTTCTGGAAGGCAGATGGGTCTTGCTCCATTCGGTACAAGTCAAGTGTTGTGGCAGGTAATCACCCTAATATTTAAGGCATTTAAACATGTTGTATTTGAGCTACTTTGATTATAGAACGTCTACTTGGACATTATGCTTTTGACCCTGTTTCACCTTGGTGAGTGTCATAGATTTCCTAGTAAGTGACCAACCTTTGGGGAAGGTTTGTGACTAGGGGTCCCTTGAGGGGTTATCGTACCATTCCCAACCATACTTACCACTTTCCACTCACTACATTCCCATCATATTGCCCTCTTCTAGGCCCTTTGACTTTAGTGACCCGAGAAGGGCATGTACCTCATTTCATGGGAAGAAGGGGCTAAAGGCCTAGAGGGATTGTTGTTGGCTAAAAAAGGATAAAGGCCTAAATATATACCTTCCAGATGCTTCGCCCAGGGATCCCCGAGAAAGCAATGAAACGCTTCTCTATAAGAAATGGGGGACCCACACAAGAATAAATGATAGTGAATGCTTAAGGGGTTAGTTGGAGGATGGGAGGTCTCATCACGAGTTGGCCTATCATGATCATGGGTATTTAGCAGTATGACATTACCATCATCTGGTCACCAAGCCAGGGTAGTGGCTCTCAGTTACACAACTGAGAGAAAGGGGGTCTCATCATGAGCCAACCTTCTCATTTCCGCCAGGTATTTGTGAATGACAGTGTCGTTATCTGGAAACCAAGCCAGGACAGTGGCCTTCAACTCGTTCCTTAAAACATAAGAGAAATAAAGAATGGCAAGAAGATGGGCTTGGAAAAAGTGCATTGCAAATGAAGGCACCATATACCCTCTACAAAGGCACCCATAAATGAGATACTACGAGCCCTTGTATGTCATGAAACTCATTGAGCTATGAAGTCTAAACCCTTTCCACCTCATCATCCACTACATAACCTTGAAAGGCCATCCTTGGGAGCATCCCCTACTTGAGGGTTTTGGTCTACCCAATAGGACTTTTATGACACACCTCCCATACTTAAACTTGGTCAATTGTATAGGGTCTTTGAGCATTTGTTCGATTTAATGAGGTAGTTTGGATGCACATGCTTAGGTGCCTTGTTTATTAGATGTGGTTTACACTTGTCATGATATCTTTGACTTGAGATCTTTGGAGGGTGTACCCTTTTGTTTTGCAGGACCTTGCTTGGTGGCCAATTTTGGGAGAACAAGCCTAGCTTGAGCTTCCATGGGGCAAAGAGCCCATAGGATGGATGGTGTAGGCCCGCACACCGGATCACAGAGACATGCCTTTGGAGGCTTACATGGAATCATGGAGGATCTTATCCAGCCCCTAATACCCTAAGGAATTGCCTAGGAGAGGCAAAACGTCATCTTTTGAGGGTTGACATCGTGCTTGAGGGGGTTTGATGGTGATGGAGTTAGTGCACATTGACACTTGGCATATTTTGATCGGAGGCATGGATTGACCCTAGCACATGATGAGGAGGCTCAAGGAGCCCCAACGACCTCCATTCTCTTCTCCAACAACTTGTTCAAGGTGTCAAAACGTCCCCTAAAGGGGTGACGTCATCTCTTTTTTAGGGTTTCTATTGTGTTAAAGTGAATTAAATATTATTATTTCATGCAAGGGGTAAGATAAGGGTTGTTGACCCCTTATCTTATGTTTTACCCTTGCTAAGTGGACAAACTATGTTTTAAGGTTTTTGTATAAATAGAGATCATGTGAATCTCATTTCATAATGGAGCTCTCCCTTGTGGAGAAGGATACTTGGCTGAAATTTGCGCCCTATTTGGGCATTTCTCATTGTCTCTTGGTTGCTACTCTCTTGTAATGGCTTTACTTCGGCTATTGGATGGATGGATGATGTGCTATCTCTAGTGGAGGACTATTTCTTGGTTTATGGTGGATTTGCTTGGTTAAAAAGAGGTTTATCTTGTTAATGCTTGGACTAGGTAAGGAATCTTTGTTGTTATTGCTTCTTTCCTTGGTTTCAAGGTTAATTTGCTTAAAATTTTGGGTAGTATAAGTGCATACAAACCCACTAAGTCCATTTTAATTGTCTTGAAATACTTTATTGCATAAAGAAATACTAGGAGGAGTAAAAGGGTTTACACCCTCCTAGGGTTTTTCCTAGCTAGCTTAGCTTGCCATGGGGAGTAAAAAGGCTTACACCCCCAACGAAGTAGCTCACCTAGCTCTTTAATTTTGAGACTCCACAACCCAATAATTAAAGGCACTAATCTCCTTTGCATTGGAGAAATAAAATCATTGCATTGGTATACGTGAAAACATGAGATTTTGAGATTGTCTAAATTGGAATCTATTCTATGTGCTCTAAGCTTGCTAAGGCCATAGGGGCATTTTGATTGGTCAAGGATAGCTTATTGTTGTTATAAACTTTATGCTACAGCCATTAGGGCTGCAGCAAACTCATTTAACTTCTTTCTCTTACTCACTATTCATCCGTAAAAAATTGCTAAGAAACTGCCATAATAATCTACTAGTCATTGTCCATCTTTTGGGTGGTTTACTTGTGATTTTTGGTGGTTGAATCTTGCTGCTGTAGCAATTGTTTGCTACAGCCATAAGGCTGCTACAATAATTCTCTGAAAACACAATCTAGAAGCCCTCTTTTACTATCAAATTTTGTGTTTGAATATTGGAAAGCGATCATTTGGTTTAGTGCTTCATTGTCCAATAATTATTTGACAATTTTAATGGTTAATTCTGCAGTAACTAGCTATTGCTCTTGCTGATATATATTTCTGTTCACTGCTGCAATTAGGGACAGCAAGATTAACTTGCTGTTCCACCTAACATATACTGTGTACAATAGGTTTTTCTTTTGTCTCGGGTAGGTACAAACACTCTCAGCAGGTACCCAAGTGCTTGGCAACCTTAAATCTCTCCCAAGACTCATTCTTAAGCCTTCTTCCATCTAGTAAATTGACCTATAGGGGCTTCCATTCATACATATCACTTTCCATCTCATTTACCCCCTAGGGTCATCGGGATTCCCGCCTTCAAGTGATTCTATTGTCTCTAAAGTGACGGGAACACCTGCCTAAGGTGACAGTGGGTAGGTGCTCTCTTAGTTGTCATCATTTTGGTGGTTGGATCAAGCTTTTTCCCAACCTACAACTTGTGCGATAACATGTCTTATGTACTTGTCATGAAAGTGGTGATAATTGGTTGAGTCAGATAATGGATCATGATGCTCTAAATTTGTGCATTTTGCCTTGTTTCACCTTAGTGATCATCACCATCTTCTAGATAAGTGTTGTCACTCTTGGGTTGAGTCGTACTACTAGGGGGCTTTGAGAGGTGTAGCATGTCCATATCCCAATCCATACTTAACACTCTCCATCCTTCCTAATTTTCGTTGTACTGCTCATGGGTTGGCTATTATATGCAATGTTGCACTTATTGTTATCGAGAATTTATCGCTAGGGGTCCAAAATTGAAATTATCGACAATATCGGGAAAATATCGGAAATTATCAGAAAATATCACGAAACTTTAAAAAATACAAAAATAATCATTTTTTTCAATTTTTTAAACTTCTAAAGCAACATCGACATAAAACAAACACATTGTCACATAAATATGAAAATAAAACTGCAATATAAGATGTATAAGGTATCAAGCAGTCCATCAAACATCGATACTGAAATATGATATCTATCCCGAGTCATAATTCCTAATAGGATAATACAAAATAACATCAAAACAAAAATAAATGTATCTCGTAAGATGATCATCATGAGGCATCTAGATACTCAAACTCGGATTGACTCAGACCAATCTAATTTCAATGGCTCAGTTTACTAAAAAATACATAAAATATTTAAATTTTAATAAAAAAGATTATATTTTAAAGATTTCAAACCATGATTCCAAAGAATTTTTGCAATTTTGAAAGAAAACATTATGAATGAATGAGCAAGAACATTTAAAGGACAAGCAATGTTCCACCATCACTTATATTAGGATCCTCATCATTGGTATCACACTTTGCCTCTTGTCTAACCTTTGCCTCTACCTCGATCCTCTAGGGACATCAGTGAACACCACCCTATTTTGATGAAACTGCCTAATCCAAGCCTTATAATATGGTAGAAAAAATTTAGCATGCTTAATCAATGATCTCAGTTTGCGTGAAGGGTGTTTTTTTGCTAAATGATTAGCTAAGGCGTTGTTTCTTGATATTGATAGTGTTACATTGGTTGCCATTAGCATTTATTGTGAAGTGACATATTATAATCATTGCCATTATACATGGTTGACTTGCTTCATCAATATTGTTTATCAACTGCTTTATATAAGAAGTCCATGATTATATGAAGTACTAACCAAGCAAGCGATCTTGCATATGCATAGTTTCTTTGTTGCTTTGTCTCGAGCAGGTACACCTTTTTGGTTATTACTTATCTTTATTGGTTGGTTAGCCGAGACTTTTTGATCGGTGGTAACTTGTGAGGGGGAAATTATCACTTAGCCTTTTTAGCCTTTGCCTTCTTAAAACCCCAGGTCACCTGGGACGTCTTCCCTGGGCCTTACCTCCCTAAACAGAAAGAGTTATCCCATTGAGATGACAGTGGTGGGATAGTCTCAGTTTCGCCAGTTTGCCCTTCTTCCATCCGTCTTTTACCTTAACTACAAACTGTGCGATAACATTTTGGCGTCGTTGTCAGGGAACACTGACTCAATTCTCCTCAAGACGACACTTTTCGGTAAGCCTTGCCTCAAGATTCTTTATCTTACAAGCTTACCTGGTGACTCCACTTAGGGTGATTTCCCTTATCTTTTTGATAATTTCAAGCAAATTATCTGGCAACTCCACAATCCGCAAGGAGGTACAATAACCCTCCTCAATCCTTTAGAAGAAAGCCTCCCCGAAACTCTCCTGTAGTAAAATCATTTTTCAAAGGGAGTCTTCCTTTAAAAACAATGTCTAGCACAGCAACTCAAACTAATGCACCGAACCCAAGCAATAACCAAAGGCAATGGTCATCCAGTCTCTTCAAGCCGCTAGACATGTTAGCCATACCAGGTTACCCTAGGCAAATGCCACCCAAGTATGAGAAGTGGTTGCCCAAGTTTACCTATACTGATGCAATCAGTGCCGAAGAGCATATGAGCAATTTTTGGGCATTTTTTCAACTTCACCCCGTCAGTGATGATGTTGAAGACCTAGTCATGAAATTGTTCTCCGCTACTCTTCTTGATGCCTCAAAGCGTTGGTATCATAGTCTTCCCGATGGCAGTATTAAAACCATGGACAAACTTGAAGAAGCCTTCCTCAAGAGATAGAGTATCAAAGAAGACCCCAACATGCTTCTGACCAGGCTGAATTCCCTTTGAAACATGAGAATGAATC
>ML815638.1:0-10446 GCA_009831015.1 Picea engelmannii
CTAGTCGACTATGAATCAACCATAAGTAGATATTCGAGTCATCTACCAATCAACCATCTAGTCGACTATCAATTGACCATTCAGTCAACTACCTCGACCCAATGAACATCTAATCGACTTAAATATTTAGTCGATCAATCACCTAGTCGATCATCCTTGGCTAGCTAGTTATATGACTGAGTTTCCATTGCAAAGAATATAACATCCCAAGATGCACATGTGTGGTTTAAAACATGTGAGCATTTTTTTTGGGAAAGTATATGAGGTAGGAAAAACATGTGCGCTCTTAATGCAACACGATTTTTTTTTATATGGTTCATTTAACTTTAGGAATAAATGTGTGGAGGTGATTGGGAACAACTAGGACATGGGGGCTTAGGATTGAAAGTTTTTTGAGGCATAGGTTAGTGGTTAGAGCACTAGGATGAAGGCGTAGGGGTTGTTCCCCCCCGGGGAATAGGTATGGGCATAGGGAGATTATGGCTCGGGTGTGGAGGTGGTTAAGGGTCAGGTATAGGTGGGGAACTATTGGTAGATTGGGCTAGGGACCAAGTGGAGGAATTTTTCTAGGTACAAAGGAGGATATAGGTAGAGTAGAGGTAGGAGCCTGAGGGTATATAGCCCCCCCTAAAATACCTCTAACACTCTACCCCTCTTCCCCACTCTCCCTCTCTCTCCCCCCCCACTATCCACCCCCCCTCTTTCCCTCTTTCCCTCTCTCTCTTTGTACCCCCCCACCCTCTCTAATCCCTCACTCTCTCTGTCCCTCTGTCTCCATGTCTCACTAACTCCATCTCTCTCTCTCTCTCTCTCTCTCTCTCTCTCCCTCCCTGTCTCTCTCTCTCCCTTACAAATTGTTCAATTAAACTTTCAAACTTCAACATATACTCACAACCCATACTTGACCCAATGTTTATCAATTCATGGGTTGACTCCTCTTTGTATGTCAAAACCTATTAGAAGACATCCATGGAAAAGTGTAAATTGATTGTTTAAATATAAATATCACAACAAACATGAAATCTTAATAAAGGCAGGAAACATAAATACTCACAAAGTTTGGGATCAACCCTTTTATTCCTTGTCGTCCTGTATTATGTGTTGAATGCGTTCTATTTTTTCTTTTCTGCAAAAACACAATTGAAAATTAATATTCCACCAATATTAATTTCAACAACTGAAAATTAGTATTCCACGCCAATATTATTTTCAATGTACATAAACGAATAAATAAATGATTACATACATCTGATGCACATTGTAGTTGGGATGGATCCTCTTGCGGCACACTTATGTTCATTTATTTTACCATTTTTTTCTACACTTTTTTGGACATACCTCCTGGCATGTCTTGGTTTTCCCCTTGTTTGTCTCTTGAAATTTTCAAAATCTCCATGAAAAAAAATCTAGGAATCATCATATATAAAAATTATGTATTTTTTTACAGAATAAGATACCGGTGCATACAATAACTTAATATGAACCGGGGCATCAACCATAACTATATGCATCGGTGCATCATCCATATATACACACACCGATACATTATAATAGTGTCACTGCTATATTGAAAATGTTTTACAAATTTTTGTATTCAACCAATGATTTATGAATTAAGAAAAGTGTGACTTCCTAAGTACCATTTATTATGCACCGTCGACCTATGAAAAAATTGAAGACATGACAAATTCCATACAAAAAATAGTATTATTTCCATTCTAAACTCAACAATTGTAAGAAAATGCATCCTAGTGCACGCACACACACACACACACACACACACACACACACACACACACACATATATATAATGTGCACTGTCAATCATGATTTTTTTATTTTTTTAAATATTTTTTCTAATTTAAATTAAGTGGTGTTGTTGACACAAAAATATCCACTGGCACTATTCCTATGTACAAAGCACACCTTCAATTGTGAATACGTTTAAAAAAATGACAACGACATGACTATTTGGGACCGAATACAATGAGTGGTTTCATTGCAATGGATAGGAAACACCCATATATAATAAACAAATCCTATAAAAACATTTTTCTTAAAAAAAATTCTCCTTGTGAAATATAGAAAGAGAAAGAAAAAAAACAGTGAGACAATTAGGGCTTCCAATACTGAAGGTAACTATGAAACCCTTTTTTTTGTTTGAGAATGCACTAAAAACTGTTTGAATGAAAAAGTGGAAATATTAAGATGATTAATAGAATGAAGTCACATACCTAAAATTTCTCCTCTTTAGATTTCTATGTGATCTACAATATTCCTTTTCAAATTTAGCTCTTCAAAAAAAAATCCACCCACTCCGAAGTCTTTGTTGATAAATCTCTGTTGCACAAACCTCCCTTTTAAATTTTGGCAAAAAAATAAAAGAATGAATAGGGTTTTCATTTATAAACACAAAAATTGAAATTCCCGCTCATTTTTTCGTTGTATGTTTTAGCGCATTGGTGACAAATTCACACTATTTTTTTTTTCCAAAACTTACATTTTTGGTGCTCTATACAATGAGCAGTGCACCTGTACAATGTGTACGTATAATACACCAATTTATTTTTTGTAATGAATTTCAATGCATTGATAGTAAGCGTGCGTTATTTTTTAACTTGCTCTAGTCAATGCACTATACAGTTACAAAAACATTGGCATGATGTGTAAGTAATAACACACTATAAAATAGTTTAATTTGCAAAATGCAAATGAAAACATCTACATTTAAATTTTGCAGAGGTTTTTCTTTGCGGAGGCAATAACGGAGGTCAGTATTCGATGCTTCTCTCAATTAAATGCATCGATGCATTTGGTTTATCCATATGCACCAGTGCATATTTATATGATTAAGTGCATTGTTAAGTTATAAAATTTATTTGAAATTCTGTTTGAAGTTAGATTGTTCTACGATTCCCAAGATGAGGATTTTGGATCAAATGTAGGAAAACATAAATTATAATATCAAATGGCCAATTATTCAGATTCCAACTCATTCCATATTGTTGGAAGTCCTTCAAGTTCTCTCACGCTGATTGCAATACGTTTATATTTTATTTATAATTCATTTATCTCATTGAATTTATGTTATGTATGCATGTGTAGTTGAATAACTGTTCATTGAATTTTGCAGGATCAAAATTTAGGATCAAGTTCAAATGGTTAAGATTACAATAGTCCCAAAATTCCAGAATCTCTTATAAGGAGAAAGATACCACAAGTAGATGTTTGATGAAAATGAACAACTACTTTACCCTACCAATCGTAACATGCCATCTTCCAGCAACCAACCTGGGTCAATGGTATTACACTGTGAATTGGGTCTCTTTTATGTAGACAACCTCATAGTGCATAAGAAAAAGATGATTGAGTGATTGCAATTTTGTATTTTCAATGGAACTAATGTAAATGTATTTTTTAATTCGACATTTATTTTATAAATTGGTTGGTTGCATGTTTATTATTGGGAAAAAAATTTCCATGCTTCTAACAAGTGTTTGGTATAATGTTTGAACATATTAAATGCATTGTGTTACTAATATTATTGCTGTCATGTTCAATATTTTTACAATTAGGATTCTGATGATGAACGACTGTTACGAGGCAAATCTCTTTATGGCATGGGGTAAACCACAATAGACGAAATGACACACATAAATAAACTCTAATCCCAAGTATTCTATGTAAATGAAAATGCTAACAAGACAAGATCAAGAGCCTACCTCGTCTGAACGTTCGATGAAGACCACCGTTGAGCACACAACTCAAAGTTTTATACCTGCAACTTGTCCTCAACAACCAAGATACGCAAGCATATGGTGATAATATATAATGTTAGAATATAAAATAACATAATCCATTAACATTCATTACAAATACGCCCATGGAATAATAATTCAAATATTTGCAAGATATCAACTAAATGAGAAAATAGTATTTCTATTAAAATAATCAACATAAATACATATGTGACAAACTTCTGTACCGGTACACATCGAAACCGAGAAACTAAGTCCCTCCAGTTGGGCCTCCACCACTTCAATCCTCCACCAAAGGCAAGCTCATATAAATGAGACAATGAGGTTCTCCAACAAAGAAGGAAGAGCTTGGGGGTTGAACAATGTGTTCAAACTTTCAAGGATAAATGGATGCAGACTCGATGTGAAGTAAAATTTCTCGAGAGTATCTTTTCTCTCAAAAGTTGAATTCTCTCCTCCTCCATGACTTGGATATGGCTCAATTTATAGCCTTCAAATCGAACTTAAGGGTTTATTCAGAGCATTTCTAGTATATGGAAGGTCAAGGATCATGGATATCGTGACGTGACATGAAAAATTGACATAATTTTTAATTTTGAGCAACAAACCTAATGTATGTAAGATGTAATGGAGAAACTTGCATATACACATGCTATCTAACTAGTAGGGCACATATATGTGGAAAAATATATTTTTTTGGCCCTGGAAGACACAAAAAGGGACTTCAAGTCTGTATAGAGAAATGTAAAGGACATTCAAGCAAGTTGCATGGGGTGAGGCAAAATTTTATATAACATATTCCCCCTAATGCGTGAGGTTAGAGGAGTATCTGCGATAGCCGAAATACATTATAATTCCTAGAAGTGGAGTAATGGAGACTCAACTGGAAGTGCTAGTTTCTCATGAAAATATTACAATCCATAATGACTTTGTACACATGGATTCCAATTTGACTTACATTGCAGATTGATGTGGAAATATACCAAATAGTTGTTCACAACCATGAATAGGAAATACAAAGTAGACACATTCCATAGGCTATCATAGTCACAAACGAGGCCCAGTGGAAAACCAGTCTCAAAATTAATATGAAGATATCTGTATATAATGGAGTACAATATGATCTCCCATGATCACTGAAGTCATATAGGTATTGGTCTAATGAATGGTAGAAACAACTCAGGAAAGCTGCTACTGTAAACTGATGTCTTCTACACTATCCTCCAAAGGTGCAAGTCTACATTATGTGAATAGAGGAGTTGATGTCGAATGCAATGAGACTTTGTTTGATTACCGATCATTAAGGCATACCATTAAAAAACACGAGACAACCTAGCGATAATGAAAGTAGGTATCAAGGCACTGAGTACATTCTTACAAGTGTAAATAAATGTGTTGAGGTCGAAAACTTGAAGAATCCATCGATCATGAGACATTGATTTATTCCCAACTATTGATGGAGGGAGAACCTGCCACTGATGACTGCAAGCCTCTAGGTACTCATAGGACTCTAGGCCTCGTTTTCAGAATATATGAGTTGAAGTCGATGGAAGGAGACCCACTGAAAGGAGAGCATTAAGGCATCTCTCATTAGTCAACATGAGGTACAAATCAATAGCTTGATGATTCAGAGGAACTTCGACGAAGAGGATGTTCACAAACCAATGACCTTGTGCATCTTTTGCATGCACCATATGAAAGTAGTGCACGAAAAATACCCTATGAATAGCAGTCAATAAGGAAGACTGTCGAAAAAGGAAAGGAAACCACCAATAAGGATAATGGAATCCAAGACACTGCATGAATCCCAATGTGTGAATATAATTATTACCGTCGAACACAAGGGAAACCCCTCAGTCAACGACCAATGAGGAGATGTCGACTACTGGGTTCAAGGTTACCTACCTATAATGAAAGTAGGAATAAGGTGCATGGTGGGACTACAAATTCATGTGACTCTAAGAAACATTGAGGGTATGTACAACATGCAAAGTCAAGAGTTCTAAGGAATGGTCGACATGGGATTATAGACTTTCTTTGAACGAGAGTATGACACGTATGGAAAACTTAGGAAACATAGACTTGATGATGAAACTTTGTGATACTGGAGGCATCAATGAACTCTCCATAGGGACTGGAAGAATAACCAGTCACAAGAGTAAACTCTAAGTAACAAGATCAACTTCCTAATCTCATAATAAACCCAAAATTTTGATGACAATGGACTCAAAATTTTGTGCACTGTTCAAAGGCGACACGATTGCTGCCAATATGAGATAATATTCTTTTCCCACCCATATTTTTTAATTTTTTCATAGGAAAATAAACAATATGATACAAGAGAGGAAATGAGTTTCATGAGTAAGAAACTAGCTCCAAATAGTGGAACATACCTATGCTCAATGCAAGGAAGTACATGCGGGGCATGGACACTCAGAGGAATGTTTCCTCTTAGGGTACATGGTGTCAAGCTGCAAATGATATAAACAAGGCTATGCTTGGATAGTGATGCAAATTGCTAAGGTAAGAGGCTTATAATGAGAAAGTGGGAATTGGAAATAGGATCAATACTGCAAGCAAGAGGATGGAATGAAATTACAACTTAACTCCAAAGAATGTCCTTTTTCATAAATTTAGTCCCCTAGGCACAAAAAAGTATAAAACAATACGCATGAGAACGCTTCTAGCCAATGTTGACTAGAGTGTTCCTTTTTTTGTAATTATTCCATTTGGTCCAAAAAGGGTTAAAATTACACCAAATATATGTCCTTTCAAATCCATTTAACGATTGTGAAAGAGACAAGTTCAATTGGCAATCGTTTCACTTTTTTTTAGATAGTCGAAAAAGAGCTTAACTAAGACTCAGGGGGAGTCCCATAGGTACAGGTCAGAATGCTTGTGAGTAAGAATATGGGGTTCGAATGCAAAGTCATATTGGAACTATAAAGGACTCCTGATCCTATGGAATAACTTCCGCCTGGGCACCAAATAACACAAAGGTTCTAACTAGGGAACCCATGTTTGGTAAGCCTTTACCACTCAATAACGACACTTCTAGTAGCAATAAGAAGGTTTTTTGTCGCTAATAAATGGGTTTGTCCATAAGGCATACATATCACATTCATAGGACACTGAAAATATGAAAAATGGAGTGACAACCTATCCTATATGCTGGTAAAAGAAAATACCTGCCGAAGTTATGAATGGGCGGTATGACACTAGAAACCGCAAAAATCCCTAGACAAAACCACCAAAACCAACTCCTTCCATTGCACTATTAGTCCACTAGGTAAAAAATTAGCATAAAATACATAAAGTGGAAAATGTTTTTTCTAATAATAGTAAAAATGAACAATTTTACCATACCATTTGAGTTTTTCACCCACATAGTGCATTTTAGACCATTTTTCCCACGATCTTGAAGTGGTGATTGTGGGATCTATGATCAACCCAATTGACAACCGGCTGGACCAAGTAAGTTCCCTTCCCCTCCTCTTCATTTCTAATGGTTTAAAATTCCAATTTAGTCCTCATTTTTTGAGTTTTAGAGGGCACAACATATAGATTAGGGTGTACGCAAGCTATAGTTCATCAAGTCGCATATATGGAGACATGTACGCGGGAAAAGAAAAACCTACTCACGTATATGTGGCCCTACACACGACTGTTAACGTTACAGCCCACGTACAAGTACAATAAAACCTTTTTAATGAATTTAAATCAAAAATGACTTTCCTTTGGTAGGTTGGTACTTGAATGGATAGAGAGGGAGCATGAGGAGGTAGATTCAGCAGTGGAAAGAGATGTAGGGGCCCAACTAGCTTTAAAAAGACGCGACCTTTATAACTTTTGGGCTCTCAAAGGAATGAGGGCTCAAGTGAGGTTACTCCAAATGCTAGTAAACTATTGGGATCCAGAGACAGAGGCCTTCAATCTTGATGGGAAACCATTGAGGATTGAAGTAGATGACATCTATTTTATCATAGGATTGTCTCTCTAGGGTGAGGTAGGGAATATAAAATCCCGAGGGGATGGGGGTGGTATGAACATAGAGGGTTACATTTCCACCCATTGTGTTGCAGGCAGAGATAAAGTATTGAGCCAACTCCCCATCAAGGCAATCAAGAACCTGAGTTTAAAGATCATTGTACTTGTTCTTACATGGATCTTGGAGTTGGCCTTGTTGCACCAAGCATCAAGGCCACTCATGTTTTACGTAGTGGAGTGTTTACGAACCACGATTTATGACTGATGTACCTCACTGCTAGCTAACATGAAGAGCCAATTGACATATTGCAAACAAGGGAGAAAGAGAAACTTTGGGTTTGCATCCCTCTTGTGTAGTTTTTTATTTGAGTAGGTTCTAGGCTTGAGCCTTAAAGTAGAGATCATTCCACATGGACCATGCGATCCAACCATATCACAGTGGACCGACGTGATGAGGTGGCTAGGAGGTGGTAGGGTGCCAACCCCCTATAATGATGAGTTATTTTTCTGGTAGCGTCGACAGGTGATAGCCATAAAAGACTAACCTTATGCTGGGATTGATTACAGAGGGAATCTAGATATGCCTTTTCTACCAGGCTCCGCCTATGGTGATATTGGTAAGAAAAGTTTTTATATATTTCATTTTTTTGTGTTTTTCAAAAAGAATCAAAACACAAATATTTTTGTATGGTATCAAGTATTAACAATTAATTTGTTACACAGAAGTGGGTCTGAGACGACTAGATGGATTCCCACGACATTGGTGGAGGAACCTGGGAGATGAGCATGCAGGAGGAGATGCAGAGAGAGTGCTACAAAATGTGCAGGGGAACCTGTCTCGTTTGATGCATAGAATTCCTATGGTTCAGGTGGAGGATCTGCTAGAGGCTATGTGTTAAGATATTTAGACACTTAGGAGTTAGTAATATCTACTTGGTCTATTGTGTCATTAGGTAAAAGTGTGTTTTCTAGTGTGTTTCTTTAGTATGAATTAGTATGCATTTGTAGTTAGGAAATCCGACGGTCACGATATGTTCCCGACATAGAGTGATCCGACGGTTCATACTCTCCTCGATATTAACGACCATTGATCTGTGGCTTAACACCCAATTGGTCCATGATATCTATTTAAAGAGCATGGAGAGTCATTTTCAGATGATCGATTGTGAGAAACTCTCTTGTAAAATCTCTCTGTAATCTTTTTCTTTGCATTAATAAACTGCTCCAAGTGGCCGCGTTGGCTGGGGCTGTGGATGTTTCCCCATAGGGGTTTTACCACATGAACACATCGGTGTGTTGATATTTGATATGGTTATGTGAGTGGTTACTTAAGGTGTTCGTCCTCTGTTAGAATACCTGTGTTGTCAAACATGGTATCAGAGCCTGTTTGAAGACCCGCTCCTATTGTAGATTGAGATCGTGAAGCCGAGTTGCCTCATCTCCACTTTTTGTCATTTCTGTACATTTTTGGGCTGAAAGGACTATTCCATTGCATCCAAAGCACTCATTTAAGTCAGGAACACTTTTGGTTTCACTCGAAAAGGTTTCTGTTTTCCCAAGATATGACCATTACAGTCAGATCCAGAGGTATAAAGTTTGAATACGCATTTTTTAAATTTTTTTGCAGAGTAGTATTTTGGTTTTATTTATTTCCGGGTTTCTACTCTTTTATATCTGCGTATTCTCTTTTCCCCGCGCCCTGTGTGATCTTGGAAAATCAGAAACATATAGGAAAAGGTGCATCTTTTGGGTAAGCTAACCGAGATCTAACCCTTGTTATCATCGATAAGCGAAATTTTTTTCTTGTGTGAAAATAGTTTTTTTTTGAGCAAGCTCTAGAAGGCCGTCAACAACGACAACGACAATGACAATGAAAACAACAACAACAACAACAACCCCAATCCTCCTTCTAAACATTACAATATGTTTTTCTAGATCATTTGGTAAAAATTTGTTGTATTAAGTAAGAGGTCTTGAGTTCAAGTCTCTCTTTTGTTACCTTTTTTGAAAAAGTTCATGCTAAAATTGTAAAGTGTATTTCACTTCAAGTATAAAAGTGAACCACTATAAGTAGCTTTAATATTTTATTTTAGAGTTATTTATTTTGCATGCAACTTTTCTGTTATAAAGTAACTTCATTGTAAAAGTGATCCCCAATTCTCTTTATAAAAGTGGGTCACTTCATAAAGAAACTTGCACAGTCACGTGGTCATTTGGTTACTGATTGTGCCTTTTTTTAAAAGGGCATAACTCTAACATCGAAAGTCTGTTTTCAGTGCCGTTTTTTTTTAAAACCACATAACTTTTCGATCTCTTTCCATCTAGATCATCAATTTCAGGTTTTTCCACATTATATACATATTTAATATGGCTTATACAAGTACTTTCTTGCTTACCAGTAACAACTACTTCCAATGGAAATCTCATATGGAATATTTATTAAGAAGTAAAGGCCTGTACCCAATTACCATGGGAAAGGAAAAAACACCCACTGATGATGATAAGAAAGCCAAGTGGGATAATAGGAATGACGAAGCACATGGAATAATAAGAATTTTCATCTCTCCTGATTTAAGGTACCACCTTCAAGATATTGATGACCCCAAAGAAGCTTGGGACACGATTGAATCTGTGTTTGGTAAACTCAATATTATTCAAGCACAACAGTTAGAAAATCAAATACTGACCTTGAGTCCAAATG
>ML815638.1:11917-55707 GCA_009831015.1 Picea engelmannii
TTCCATATACACCACAACAAAATGGTGTTGCTGAGAGAAAGAATTGCACATTAAAAGAAATGGCTAATTGTATGATCCAATCTAAGGGATTAAGTCTAAAGTATTGGGTGGAAGCCATCAACTGTGAAAATTACATAGTAAATTCCACTCCCACAAAGGCTCTTAAAAATATAACACCGAAAGAAGCTTGGACTAAAATTAAACCAGATGTAAGTCACTTTCGTGTATTTGGCAGTATAGCATGGGCTCACATTCATGATGAGAAAAGGAAATCATTGCAGCCTAAAAGTGAGAAGTGTATATTTGTTGGTTATTCTGAATATTTCAAAGGTTACCGACTTCTTCAATCACATTGTAATGAAATTATTATTAGAAGAGATGTTAAATTTGATGAAAATCTCTTGGCCTACGAGCCTAATTCAACGATTGTGCCTTCTTCAGCCTCCGAGCCATCTTCGGTGTTTGTACCTTCTTATGATCTGGTTTCTTCTTCAGATGATGACAGTGAGAATGAAAATCCACCTCCGCCTGCTCACCCTCCTCCAGATGAGTCCTTTGAACCTGAACCAACACTAGCTCCACCACTTCCTAGATGGGTCCGTTCAACATGAGAAGTAGCTGGTGATCTTGTCGGTAATCCTTCAGATCAGCATCAGACACGTTCACAGTTCTAGCGAGCCTCTTCTCTTTTGGCTCAAGTTTCAGAAACTCATGATTCAAAGACATTTGCAGAAGCTTCAGGTCATCCAGATTGGGATACAACAATGAACGAAGAGTATCTCTCTTTAATGGAAAATGATACTTGGGATCTTGTACCTCTTCCAAAAAGAAGAAAATTTGTTAGATGCAAATGGGTCTACAAAACTAAGTATGCATCATATGGAAGTGTTGAAAAACACAAGGCTCAGTTAGTTGCCAAATGATTTTCCCAAGTTGAAGGAATTGACTATAATGAAACCTTTTCCCCTGTAGAAAAAATGAATTCCATCCACCTTGTTCTTGCCCTTGTTGCCTTACATAAATGGGAGGTCCATCAGATGGATGTTAAATCCGCCTTCTTGCACAAAGATTTTCAAGAAGAAATCTACATGGAACAACCTCTAGGCTATGTCCAGAATGACTCTAGCCTTGTTTTTCACCTCAAGAAATATCTTTATGGTCTCAAGCAAGCTCCCCGAGCTTGGTATGCCAAAATGGATAGCTTTCTTATTGCCACTGGATTCTCTAGATGCCATTATGCTCCTAATGTCTATACCAAGAAAGTAGGAAGCCATCTCATAATCCTTGTCCTTTATGTTGATGACATTATCCTTACTGGTAGTGACTCAAAACTTTTAAACCATGTGAAAACCAACTTTAAGAAGAAATTTGAAATGACAGACTTAGGCTTTTTGAACTATTTCCTTGGCCTCCAAGTTTTGCAAACCAATGAAGGAATTTTTATTTCCTAGTCTAAGTATGCTTGTGACCTTCTTCATCGCTTTCACATGGACGATTGTAAACCAACACCTTCTCCCTTCCAGTCTAGAGTCAATCTTTCTGCCACTTGTACTTCTCCTAAAGTTGATGCCACCCTGTACCGTCAATTAGTTGGTAGCCTCTTATACTTGACTCATACTCGTCCTGATATTTCCTTTGTTGTTGGTCTTGTTGCCCGATATATGTAAACACCCCATGAAAGCCATTGGAAAGCATCTAAAATTATACTTGGATATGTTCATGGTACAGTTTAGTTCATGATACATTACAGTTCAGGGGGGACTCCTTTATTGGTTGGTTTCACCTATTCATATTGGTCTGACGACCCTAATGATTAGAAGTCTATTGCAGGTTATGTTTTTAGCCTTGGTTCTGGACCTGTCACTTGGTCCTATAAGAAACAACAGGCTATTGCACTTTCTTCAGAAGAAGCAGAGTACCGAGCAACGGTTAATGCAAGTCAGGAAGCCCTGTGGCTTTGAAAAATCCTTTCAGAGTTTGGATTCTAGCACGAGCATCTGACCAACCTTTGGTGTGAAAATCAGAGTGCCATCAATCTCACCAAAGACCCAGTTCAACATCAGCGTAGAAAATACATCGAGCTACACATGCACTTCATCAGAAAGCTCATTCATGATCAAGTTATTGAAGTTCTCTTTTTCCCTACAAAATATCAAGTTGCAAACATTTTCACAAAGTCTCTTACAGAAGTGAAGTTTTCCAAACTTCGATCTATGTGAGGAGTTTAGGAAGTTTTCATTAAGGGGGGATAGGCTCTAATGCCTCCTTCCTTATCCTATTGCGTCACTATTGTAAATCCTTCAATCCTATCCCAAGTTGTTCTTAAGGGGGGATGTTAGGATATTTAGACACTTAGGAGTTAGTAAGATCAACTTGGTTTATTGTGTTGTTATGTAAAAGTGTGTTTCTTTAGTATGCATTAGTATGCATTTGTAGTTAGGAAATCCGACGGTCACGATATGTTCCCGACATAGAGTGATCCGACGGTTCATACTCTCCTCGATCTTAATGACCATTGATCCATGGCTTAACACCCGATTGGTCCATGATCTCTATTTAAAGAGCATGGAGGGTCATTTTCCGATGATCGATTGTGAGAAAATCTCTTGTAAAATCTCTTTGTAATCTTTTTATTTGCATTAATAAACTGCTCCAATTGGCCGCGTTGGCTGGGGCCGTGGATGTTTCCCCATAGGGGTTTTACCACGTGAAAACATTGGTGTGTTGATATTTGATTTGGTTATGTGAGTGGTTACTGAAGGTGTTCATCCTCTATTGGAATAACTGTGTTGTCGAACACTATGCAATGACAGGTGGTGGGTGTGCCCCGTGCGTTGGTGTGACTCTTCTGGTGTCTCACAAATTCTATACTGTTATATAATGATATGCATCCAGTGCCACAAGATTATATTCCATGGTCATATATATACCAACCATATATGTATTTTGAGGGTGTGAGCCCCATTTTGTACTATGACACCATATTTTTTGAAAAGATGAAATATACAAATTTTGGTCCTCGGCTTTACTTATATATGTTACATGCATGGATGTTTTCTTTACTTTGGTTATGTGATAAATTACAATATAAAACATAATTAGCATATACATCAGATACATAATTAGAACTTCTAGGCATGTGATTATAAGTAATAACATCAAAGTATCGTTCCAAAATTCATACCTGTAGGAATCGTCAGAGTAGAGTAGGATCTCGCACACGGTAACTACTGTTTAAATGACATACGACTAACTGGGAGTCCATAAGAACCTATAAATACCACACACCATGTGAAATAGCGTCGCGTAATAGTTCTATAAATACACTATACTAAACCACATTATTCATTGATGGCTCCAGACAAACGCCACCTGAAGACACCAGTTGACCCTCAGGTGAGTAAATGACCCAAGCGATGGAAGCCATGTTCTGCGTATGAAGACCAACACCATTTGTAAATCCTAAGTAAACTGAAGAATCTGTTGACATATTCCAACCAAGGGAAAACCTAATAAGCAAGTCGATGAAAAAAAGGAAAAGATATATATACACTAAGATACACTAGTATACAAAGAGTCACACCCAAACTTGAGGGATTAAGCATAATATATTTTCATGTAGATCCCATTTATGGGCTTGTCCAACATATTCCCTTCACAATCCTCCAATTCATAGGCTCCTTTTTCTAAAACAGGTCACACAATATAAGGACCGTGCCACATGGGGTTGAACTTGCCTTCCCCCAATGATTCTTTGGCTTGGTCATACAAGAGGACCAAGACACCCTCAGTGCACTGCTGAGAACATAAAAATATATCATACTCAACCTTAACACATCATTTATTTGGTTCGATATCCATAGAGGCATCTCGACACTGCTCATCTAGACACTGTAGGTGCATAAGGAATTCTTCAAGATCAGATGTGTTAGGTAGGAGATCAATTGCTAGTTTAAGGGAAGGGATTTCTCATTCAATTGGAAGGATCGAGTCCACACCATGTACTAATTGAAAAGGAGAAAAACCGATGGAAGTATTAACTGAGTTTCGATATGCCCAAAGCGTAGGGTAAAGCATTAGATGCCAGTTAGATTTACTCTAGCGAACAATTTTTTGCATGATGGTTTTGAGAGATTTATTCATTGCCTCTACTTGTCCATTTTCCTTGGGATAATAAGGGAAAGAATGATCATGCTTAAATCCTAGTTTTGATGCTAACTCCTATATATTTTTATTCTAAAAGTGACTTCCATGATCAGTGGCAATCTCCTTTAGGATTCCAAACCAGCCTATAATTTGGTGTAATACGAAGACTGTTGTTGTCTTACCATCATATTTAATGGTAGGCATGACCTCTGCCATTTAGTGAAGTAATCCATGGCCACAATAATATGATGATGCCCCCTAAACGAAGTTGAGTTACAGTCCAAAAAATCCACCCCCCACATGGTGAAGGGATCGACGGTGATGACTGGGTGAAGAGAGACCACATGCGAGCACATTTTCTGAGTGAACACATGGCAAGGGTGACACCTCTTGACCACTTCAACACAATATTTAAAAATTGATGGCCAAAAATAGTCAGCTTGCAATTTTTTTTGGGTTGTCACAAGCCCAAATAGATGACCACCACAAGCCCCACTATGAAAATCATTGAGAACTGACTCAAATTCTAAGTGAGTCAAGCAATGATGCAAAATATTATCTACTCCTCAACGATACAAAGTGTCACCGATGATATAGTTTTTTGCTTGATGACGTATACGTCGTCGATCGTCTCTTGATAGATGCTGGGATAGCTTTAAGGTTTGAAGATAAATTAGAATGTCTCTATACCATGGGTTCAAAGATGATATAAGGAAGATATTTTCATCTATGAATGAGTCGTCATGAAGAACATCCTCATCTAGTCAAGGGAAATCTAATATCAACTCGAAAAAAACTAGCGATTTATTAGACTTCGTTGAAGCAAAATTGAGATCAAATTCTTGCAAAATAAAAATCCACTTATTGTATTTCCCCCCTATGATACACTTGGTAAGGACATATTGAAATGGATTGATATATGCAACTACGATAGTTTTGAAAAGCAATATATAATTCCGTAATATCTAAAATTCATGTACGATGACCAAGGCTAGTTTCTCAACGTGAGAGTATTTAAGTTAAGGACCGACTAAGTTTCAACTAAGATAGTAGAAAATGTGTTCATGGAGATCATCATCCTCCTAAACCAAAAACATACCAACCATTCCTTCAGATGCAACAATATAAATAAAATAGTCTCTATTGTAGTCTAGAGGCTTCAATGAAGGCGTCGATACCAAGGCTTTCTTAAGAGCATCAAAGGATTCCTGGGCTCGCTCATCCCATATAAATAGAGTGTCCTTCTTCAAAAGATGCATGAAACCCTTAGTTAAATTGTCATAGTTCACTATGAGATGATGCAAGAAGCTATCCTTCCCTTGTAAACCCTGAAGTTGTTGAATGTTGTGCGGGGGAGGAAATCAAAGTATTTCCTCAACCTTCATAGGATCCACCATGATCCCATGCTTAGAGACTAAGAATCCTAAAAGACGGCTAGACCTAATGCAAAAGAATCACTTGTGAGGGTTCAAATGGATGCGATAATAACGTCTTCTCTCAAATACTAGTTGATGCAGGAGCATCATTGGCAATCGCACAGAGGTGGGACCACTCAACATGTGAGATTTCTTCCAGAACTTCAACGTGGGTAGTTACAACCGATTTCGGAATCCACCTCCACTCAACACCAGAATTCACCTTTGGAGGCATGCTTGAACCAATGCCAAATTTTACCCTTTGAGGCAAGTTTTGAAATTGTAAACAGAGCAGGAGTTTCCACTTCGGCTCTGGAATGCGACTTAACTAAGATAGCGTAGGATGAATTTTAGAGTAGGAAAGTAGCCAGGGGAAACCCTAGAAACATTTTTGAGTTATGTAGAAGTTTGTACACCCAGTTAGAGAGAGCTAGAATACAGAGAGAAATTAGTTGTAAGAGAGAACTGCGAGTTAGCAGGAGATCTCAGTGTTTTTGAGTTACTGTAATTTTGAATGTATTCTGTAGCCATTGGGCACTTGTGAATATAACAGAATGGAAAATTGATCCAAATGTATGGTGCATTGACTGTGTGCATTTTCTTGTCTTTTCTATTTACATGAACAAGGGGATGGAACTGTGAGTTTTTTCAGTTTCAATTGTTTCTCTTCATTGGAAGCTTTGCAAGGTGTGCATCGAGCCAGAGAGGAATGTAAGGAGATCAGGAGGAATTTCTTTGTGAGAAATACCGTGGATCTGATTTATCAAAATCCCTCAGATGCAAGGAGTGCACGGGAAATCGAAGTCCGAACCAGAAAAATATCAGGAGGGATAACGCTTCGGAAAGTGTTATCGATATCCAAGAACTCATTCCTTGGAAGGAACGAAGACCGAGTCTTCGAAGACTTAGAAAATATTCTAAGTCTGAAGTGAGTAAAAGCTTAGGAGGAAGAATGCCTTCGAGCATTGGATCATGGCAGAAGATCCCGCAGACCGTCCGATTTGAGGGAGAAGCGCAGGATTTAACGCTGCGTAGATCCGGGAGGGGAGATCCTGAAGATCTGAACGGATGGTGGAGAGTCCTTGAGGAGAAACACTGAAACCCCGCCATCCATTGGATAAGGTGGAGCTGCGAGGAGGTTAGTGACGACGAATTTTTGACGTCCAAAGCATTTTGACATTTCGGTATTTCGGTAACCGGGGATTTGAAAGTCAAAGGAGCGGGACTCTTGCATCATGATTCCCTGAATCACGAAACCCCGAAGGAACGGATGCCAAGACATTTTGGAATTTTGACAACTGGGAGTACAAGGGTCAGTAGTGTGGGACTCTCGACAGGTGGAACTGTTAGATCTCCAAAGGCATAGATCCGTTGATCTGTAGTGGGGGAGATTTCGCGGTTTCGGCGACTGAGAAGAGGAGTGGACAGCTCCGCAAGATGCGAAGTCGCGAAACATGAAACATTGAAATAAGCGTAGCCATTGATTTGAGAGAGATCTGAGTCATAGACCTCAGGTCATCGGGATTTAGACATTTCGACAACTGGGGATCCCAAGGAGCAGAGATATCCCTTGCACCTAGATTTTGCGAAACGCAAAAACCTGAAAGAATAGGCGCTGAGGCATTTTGGCATTTCGGCAACCGGGGATTCCAAGGAACAGAGATATCCCTTGCATTTTGATTTCGCAAAATGTGAAAACCTGAAGGAATATGTGCTGGGACTTTTCAGCATTTTGGTAATCGAGGGCTCGAAGGACAAAGGGACGGGATGCTTGACTTGTGAAGTCTTGGTCCACGATATTTCAACATTTTGGAAATAGGGGGTTCGAAGGACAAAGGGACGAGTTGCTTGACTTGTGAAGTTCCAGTCCATGATAAACGTCCTTTTTGGCTTAGCGCAAGGTCACGACTCTTGGTCGTGTGCTGTGGGAGCTCACGCTTGACGCTTGGAAAAGTCAACTGAGCATTTGTGGGGGACTTGTGTGTTCATTCGAAGGGTTCCATTTTGGAACTAGAAGAGCCATTTCGGCTCCAGAACCAAAAGATCCGGACCAAGAGGTCGCGCAACCCTTAAGAGGGATAGGGGGTCTGCATCAGGTGGTATCAGAGCATTAGTTTTTTTTCTGTAAACTTCAGGTGAAGGAGGAAAAGAAGGAGACAAAGAACTCAGAGTTGCACTCTGTGTGTGACAGATAGTCAACATAATTCTTCCAAGAAGATGAGAGCAACCTCTAGCCAACGGTGCTGTAGAGAGGGAGATGCGAGAGTTTCACACTTGATTAGAAACAATGGATGCAGCACAGAGAAGAGCACCTGACGTTGGGGATGTCAGTGATGCAAAAAGTGAAGAGGTTGAGGTTGAAGAAGTTGCAAGGGAGGATGCTGTAGAAGAAATTTTGTTGAGAGCAGTTGCCGGATTGGGAGGCAGAGCTAAGATAGAGGTACCCATGTATGAGGGAAATCTAGATGTTGAAGAACTGTTGGACTAGATAAGGTCCATGGACAAACGCTTCGACTACGAAGATGTCGATGAGGAGAAGAAGGTGAAGCATGCAGTCATTAGGCTAAAAGGGCATGCAACACTGTGGTGGGACGAACTGCAGGCTGAGAGGAGAAGTAAAGGAAAACAGAGGATAAAAATTTGGGACAGGATGGTAGCCAAACTGAAGGCTAAGTTCATACCCAAAGACTACCAGATCAATCTATTCAAGAAGCTACAGAACCTGAGACAGAAAGGGATGATAGTCAAGGAGTACACCGAGAAGTTCTACTAGTTGAACATCAGAACTGGACAAAGGGAGAGAGACGAAGAAAGAATTGCCAGATATATAAATGGCTTGAGATATGAAATCTAGGACAAGCTTAGCATGATGTCAGTAAGGACTGTGGAAGATGCTTATCAGTTTGTGCTGAAGGCAGAGGAGAAGCTGGCCAGAAAACAAAACCAACAAGGAAGAGGTAAAGGCTTGATCCCAAGAAAAAGCAAGGGATTTAACCATGACATAGCACATCAGTCTAAGGACAAGGATGAGAAACCACACAATCACTCAGAACGAGGAGGAAGTTCACGAGGGAGACATAGTGGTGGAAGAAACTCTTCTAGAGGAAGAGGCAAAGGAGGAGTAAGGTGCTATAACTGTGGAAAGATAGGGCACATGTTTTGGGAATGTCCCGAGAAGAAGAAGAAAGGAGGAGAAGCTCACATTTCAGAAGCACAATGAAGAGATGTTGAGGTAGAAGGAGAAGAGGATGGAGCATCCCTGATGTTGAGAAAAGTTCTCTTAAAACCAGAGGTAGAAATTGAAAAACTAGTGCAGAGAAACAGTCTCTTCATGACAACTTGCAAGACTAAGGATAAAGTATGCAAGGTGATCATTGATAGTGGGAGTACTAACAACCTAGTATCCACAGAGATGATGGAGAAATTGGAGCTGAAGACAAATGGACATCCAAGGCCATACAAAGTCTCATGGCTGCAAAAAGGACACCAGGTAACGATCGCTAAACAATTCCTAGTTGAGATTAAAATAGGAGGATATAAAGATGAAATCCTATGTGATGTAATTCCCATGGACGTATGCCACATTTTGTTGGGAAGACCATGGAAGTTTGATAGAAATGTCACTCATGATGGGAGGAAGAATACATATACATTGGATAAGAATGGTAGGATGCATATGTTGCTGCCAATGGAGGAGAAGAGAGTGAAGGAGGAAGCCAACAAAAACATACTTCTCATGAGTGGGAATGAACTCCTGAAAGAAGTCAAGGAAGAATAGGAGATGTAGTTTTCTATGGTGAGGAGGCCCAGAGTCATTCTTACGAGTACATCAGTGGATGATTTACTTGAATAATTTCAGGAGATGTTGGATAATTTTGTTGATATAGTGGTGGATGAGATGCCAAACTCATTTCCACCCATCAGGAGTATCAGTCATCATATCGACTTGATACCAGGAGCAAGCCTGCCAGACAAAGAAGCATATAGATTAACACCTCGAGAGAATGAGGAGGTGAGGAACCAAGTCTAAGAGTTGCTGGATAAGGGTTTAGTCAGAGAAAGTTTGAGCCCATGCGCAGTACCAACTGTGTTAAGCCCAAAGAAAGATGGAGGATGGAGAATGTGCATAGACTTGAGAGCCATCAACAAGATCACCATCAGGTACATATTTCCTTTACCGAGAATGGATGACTTAATGGATTTCTTAAGTGGAGCAAATTTCTTTTCTAAGATAGATTTTAAAAGTGGATATCACCAGATCAGGATGAGAGAAGGTGATGAATGGAAAACAACCTTTAAGATGAATGAAGGTCTGTATGAGTGGCTAGTTATGCCATTTGGCTTAACAAATTCCCCGAGTACTTTTATGAGGTTGATGAATGAAATTATGAAAGATTTCATTGGCAAGTTCGTGGTTGTATATCTGGACGATATATTGATCTTTAGCAGGACTAAAGAGGAGCACTTGAGGCACCTAACGCTAGTAATGAGGAGGCTACAACAAGAGAAACTGCTGATCAACTTGAAGAAGTTCTCTTTTATGAAGACATAACTCATTTATTTGGGTTTTGTGATCTCTTCGAATGAACTGAAGATGGATCCAGAAAAAGGTGAAAGCGATCAGAGAATGGCCATCACCAAGGAGCATGTTCGAGGTAAGGAGCTTTCATGATTTAGCAAGTTTTTATAGAAAGTTCATTAGATACTTTGGTGGGATTTGTGCACCCATGATGGATACAGTGAAGAAGTGGCACAAATGTTTTAAATGGACAAAGGAGGCTAAAATGAGCTTCAATATACTGAAGGAGAAGATAACAGAACGACCAATTCTGGTCTTGCCAAATTTTGGGAAGACATTTGAGGTAAGATGTGACGCAAGTGGAGTTGCAATAGGAGCAGTTTTGAGTCGGGATAACATAACTATTGCCTATTTCAGTGAGAAGCTGAATGAGACTAAGAGGAAATACTCCACATATGACAAGGAGTTCTATGCCATAATTCAAGCATTAAAGAAATGGAGGCATTATCTTGTCCCGCAAGAGTTTGTCTTGTACAACGATAACAAAGATTTACAATTAATAACCCGACAAGAAAAACTGAATCAAAGGCATGCAAAATGGGTTGAATTTATGCAAAATTTTACTTTTGTCATAAAACATATTGCTGGGAATACTAACAAAGTTGTTGATGTGTTAAGTAGGAGATGTTTAATTATGCAAGAATTCCAGGTGGAGACCTTGGGATTTGAACACCTTAAGGATATGTATTGTGATGATACAGATTTCAAGGAGGCCTACGAAGCATGTACAAGCCTTGTACTGAGAGATAGAAGTCAGTGGACAAAGTATATGGTTCAGGAAGGATTTTTGTTAAGAGGAAATCAATTGTGCATACCAAGATGCTCAATGAGGGACAATCTTCTGAAGGAGAAGCATAGTGGAGGATTGGTTGGACATTTAGGCCATGATAAAACATTTGCACAGTTGAGAAGTTCATACTATTGGCCAGGTATTGAGAACATAGGTGATAAAATTTGTGAACAGATGTAGGATCTACCAACATGAAAAGGGGAAAATACAAAACACTGGATTGTATCAACCATTGCCAATACCAAAGAGGCCTTGGGATGCAATAAGCATGGATTTCATGTTGGGATTGCCAAGAAAACAAAGGGGATTCAATTCCATATTTGTGGTGGTGGATAGGTTTTCAAAGATGGCACATTTCATCCCATGCCAGAAGACCGGTGATGCAACAAATGTTGCAAATTTATTTTTCAGAGAAGTTGTGAGACTTCACGGCCTACTCAGGGGCATTGTCTCAGATAGAGACACAAAATTTGTTGGTCACTTTTGGAGGATGTTGTGGAACAAGACGGGGACAAATTTGTCCTTCAACTCAGCTTATCACCCTCAAATAGATGGGCAGACTGAAGTGGTAAATAGAAGTTTGGGGAATTTATTAAGGAGTCTAGTTATTGAACATCATAATTAGTGGGATCGGATTTTTCCACAAGAATAATTTGCATACAATGAATCACCAAACAGGAGCACTGGAAGGATCCCATTCCAAATACTCTATGGAATGCAACCCAATGGAGTGTCTGAGTTAAGGGACTTGGAACAGGGAGACATCAGAAGCGTTGGAGTAGAGGATTTTGCTGCTAAAATACAAAGACTCCATAGTTGGATCAAAGAACAATTAGAGAGTTCTAACCAAAAATACAAGCACAGAGTTGATCAGCATCGCAGGGAACTTCAATTTGAAGTAGGAGACAAGGTTTTAGCACATCTCAGGAAGGAAAGATTCCCTAGGGGAACGTACAACAAGTTGAAGATGAAAGAGATAAGACCTTGTAAGATCTTGAGGAAGTTTGATGAAAATGCCTATGAGATTGAGTTTCCAGATGGTGTGGGCATTTCACCCATATTCAATGTCTCAGACCTGTACCCTTATAGGAAAGATGACACAGAAGGATCAGAAGATCAAGGAAATATTCAATGGGAGAAGCATATGCCTGTGGCAGAGAAGCTACAAATGGAGAAGATTCTGGATCAGACGATTGGCAAGAAGACTAGGAGGAAGACTTATTTTGAGTATATGGTCAAATGGAAGGGATTCCCAATAGAATATGCCAGTTGGGAAAATGAAGCTGCTATCCAGAAGTGGGGAAAGTCAGTAGAGGAGCTCATGGACAGGAGTTCATGAATTTTTGTCAAGGGGAGTATGATGCAGGAGCATCGTTGGCAAGTGCACAGAGGCAGGACCACCCAACACATGAGAGTTCTTCCAAAACTTCAACAGGGGTAGTTACAACTGATTTTGCAATCCACCTCCACTCAACATCAAAATTCACCTTTGGAGGCACGCTTGAACCAGTGCCGAATTTTACCCTTTGAGGCAAGTTTTGAAATTGTAAACAGAGCAGGAGTTTCCACTTCGGCTTTGGAATGAGATTGAACTAAGATAGCGTAGGATGAATTTTAGAGTAGGAAAGTAGCCAGGGGAAATCCTAGAAACATTGTTGAGTTATGTAGAAGTTTGTACACCCAGTTAGAGAGAGCTGGAATACAGAGAGAAATTAGCTGTAAGAGAGAACTACGAGTTAGCAAGAGATCTTAATGTTTTTGAGTTACTGTAATTTTGAATGTATTATGTAGCCATTGGGAACTTGCGAATATAACAGAATGGAAAATTGATCCAAATGCATGGTGTGTGGACTCTGTGCATTTTCCTATCTTTGTTGTTTACATGAACAAGGGGATGGAAATGTGAGTTTTTCTAGTTTCAATTGTTTCTCTTCATTGGAAGCTCTGCAAGGTGTGCATCGAGCTAGAGTGGAACGTAAGGAGATCAGGAGGAATTTATCTATGAGAAATACCGTGGATCTGAGTTATCGAAATCCCTTAGATGCAAGAACTGCACGAGAAATTGAAGTCTGAACTAGACAAAGCTCAGGAGGGATAACGCTTCAGAAAGTGTTATCGACATCCAGGAACTCATTCCCTGGAAGGAACGAAGACCGAGTCTTCGAAGACTTAGAAAATCTTCTAAGTCTAAAGTGAGTAAAAGCTCAGGAGGAAGAACGCCGTTGAGTGTTGGATCACGACAAAAGATCCCGCAGACCGTCTGATTTGAGGGAGAAGCATAGGATTTAACATTGCGTAGATCTAGGAGGGGATATCCTGAAGATCTGAATGGACAGTGGAGAGTCCTTGAGGAGAAACGCTGAAACCCCGCCAGCCTTTGGATAAGGTGGAGCTGCGAGGAGGTTAGCGGCGAGGGATTTTTGATGTCCAAAGCATTTCGACATTTCAGTATTTCGGTAACTGAGGATTCAAAAGTCAAAGGAGAAGGACTCTTGCATCACGATTCCTTGAATCCAAAAACCCCGAAGGAATGAACGCCGAGACATTTTGGAATTTCGGCAATCAGGAGTACAAGGGTCAAGAGTGTGGGACTCTTGACCGGTGGAACCCCGAAAAGATCAGAGCCGTTAGATCTTCGAAGGCCTAGATTCGTTGATCTGTAGTGGGGGATATTTCGCGATTTTAGCGACCGAGAAGAGGAGTGGATAGCTCCGCAAGATGCGAAGTCGTGAAAGGCGAAACACTGAAATAAGCATAGCCGTCGATCCAAGAGATATTTGAGCCATAGAACTTGGGTCATTAGGATTTCGAAATTTTGGCAACCCGAGATTCCAAGGAGTAGAGATATCCCTTGCACCGAGATTTCACGAAACACAAAAACCTGAAAGAATAGGTGCTGAGGCATTTTGGCATTCTGACAATTGGGGATTCCAAGGAACAGAGGTATCCCTTGCATTCTGATTTCGTGAAATGCGAAAACCCAAAGGAATAGGTGCTGGGAATTTTTGGCATTTCGGCAACCAGGGGATCTAAGGATGAAGGGACGAGATGCTTGACTTGTGAAGTCCCAGTCCACGATATTTCGACATTTCGGCAACCGAGGGTTCTAAGGAAAAAGGGACAGGATGCTTGACTTGTGAAGTTCCAATCCATGATAAGAATCCTTTTTAGCTTAGCGCAAGGTCACAACTCTTGGTCCTGTGCTGTGGGAGCTCACGCTTGACGCTTGGAAAAGTCAACTGAGCATTTGTGGGGGACCTGTGTGTTCATTCGAAGGGTTCCAGTTTGGAACCAGAAGATACTGATCGGGAGGTCGCACAACCCTTAAGAGGGATAGGGGGTCTGCATCACTAGTCGAAGGTGAGTGAAATGATCTACTCTCTTGCGAGAGTGAGCAACAAGATTGTTGAGCTAAGATTCAACAATATGTTTGAGATCATGAAAAGAAAAGGTCATAGTGCACTGGAAGGTTGCTCTGACATTTTTAAGGTTGAAAGGAATTTTTCGATATGAAAAAGTACCCCAAGGGAAAATAAACACCGTATTATATCGATCCTCGGGTTTGATTTATATTTGATTATATCCTAAAAATCCATACATAAAATAAAAAACTTCACTTCCCAAGCACTCATCAAGAATTTGATCGATGAAAAGAGTCGGGAAATTGTCCTTAGGATAATCCTTGTTCAGGTCTCAAAAATCCATACATACATGGATGGTTCCTTGTTTCTTATTCACGAGAATGAGGTTGGATACCCATTCGGTCAAGGGAACTGAGTATATGAAACCAACATTAAGTAGCTTCACTATCCTTGCCTTAATAGCAGGGGCCTTCCTAGGATTAGCAACTCTAAGGCATTGGTGAAGAGGTCTAGCATTGTTGGCCCTTGACCAAGTTTTGTGGAAACACTAGTCATGTTTGACCAATTTTGGGGACTTCGAGAGGCTGGTCGAAGACAGAGTGCCACATGAAGTGGATATTGCGGGATCTCGCCCCCTTTTGAGGGATTTTTGGGATTAGGGTTTATGTAATGGGTACGAGATGTTAGCCCATGGGTTTACCCATGTTTAGGCTCCATTTGTAATGTATAAATAGATATCCAGGTGATGTAAGAAAGCAGGGGATTAGTAGAGAGACCTAGTAGAATCGGCTTAGTGCAGAGCTAAAGGCTTTGTGCATACTATGTGTTAAGACTTGCAGAGATAAGTGCAATTGATTGTAAGAAGCTTGTGTGCAGACTGTGTAAGAAGGCTTTGCGCTGTGACCTAACTTGGGGAAGGAGGATCTAGTGAGGTGCACGTAGATCTCCTATCCTATGCAGAGTTGGTTTTGATGCTCTGTGCATGTAAGGAGATTGACAGAGGATAATAAAGAAGATGAAGAGTTGGTGAACGTAGCCCCATGCTGGGGGTGAACCATGTATATCCTGTATTATGGTTTCTTTGTGTGATTGATGTGATTTATGCTTAGTGATGTCATATTTATGTATGTTAGATGCATCTGATATAATAACTTAGTGCTTAGTAATGTGAATGAATGCTATATTTGCTCTATTTCTATGTGCTAAGTGCCTAGATGTGTTAGATATTGTTGGATACTACGCTGTTATGTAATTAGGGTTTTACCTATGATGTGAATAAGGGTTAAATTCTAATGAATGTTAACTGCTAAGTGCTCTGTTAAGTACTGTAATCACAAATCTGTGTCCCAGCTAGGTTGCAGACACTTGAGTCCTGCAACCCCCCCTACCTCTACCTTGGGTGAGACTTCATCTGCTTCGCAGGTGTTTCTGAAAGGGTCGATAGTTAGGGTTTTGTTGGTGCACTGTTGAAGTGTTGAACCCTGGGTCTTCCCTTGTGCCAAGAAATGGTTCCATTGCTGGGACCTGAAACTATGATTGTTGGGAACTGAAGAAAAGAGAAATCTCTGTGTGTAGATCTGTTACTGTAGTGCGCAATACTCTACTTGATTTGTGAAGCTCCATGCTAAGAAAAGAAGTCCGATATGAGGAAAAGAGGTAATATCTTAAAGCATTGTGCTCTGATAAAGGTAAGATAAGTGGAAATTTTTGTTTCGAAAGAATGGATCTAGGTATGTTTGATAGAATTGGTCCTAGTATGAAAACTAGGGAACAACTCGAAGAAAGAAGATATGATATGAATAGATCTGATAGAAATAGTGAAAGATATGTTATTCCTATGCATATAAATAATTGTTGGACTAACAAGTGGATGCAGGATCCTAGAAAGATTTTTTTGCAGGTCCATCACTGTGATCCCAGTGCGTATTATAGGAAAGGTTAGGGATTGTTTATGAGAAAGAGAGGATTGACTCTTTGTTATAGTCGTAGAAGACCAAGACATCTTGCTAAGGAATTCCCTGGTAAAGATCCTATTTTTCTTTGTTTTAAATCCATAGGACATGAAGTTTTGGACTACCCTAGAATGATTGCTAAAGTTGAAAAGATGAATATAAGCCAAGAAAACCTTGAGGAAGGCCAAGAGACTAAGACTATGCTAAAGAACTAGAAATAATTGAAGGATACATTATTGTAGATGAAAGAAACACTGAATGATCACAAATACATCAATTTATTAGAGATTTTAAAAGAGAAAGAGTGCATATAAACAAGAATAAGAGACTTCGACATAGACTATGTATTGGATGTAGAAACACAGGTGAACATTATGACAGAAAGTACTTGAGAGATCTTAGGAAAGCTTGCTATGGTTCCTTCACTGGGAGGAATAGGATTGTTTAAAGGAAATATAATAACTCTATGTGGAAGAATTACCCATGTACCTATGATTTCTCATGGAGAATTGACAGAAGAAGAATTCGAGATCATTAAGTTTTTTGAGAACAATGACCCCCTTGCACTTTTGTTAGGAAGGACTTGGATTGAAAAATACCAGACTCGAAGGAAAGAAGAAGAGTAAGCTCTAGAACAAAAAAATCAAGAATTAAGAGATTTCATGGCTAAGAGAATATCATGCTTAAGAAAAGAACAAGAGGACAAGTTGAAGCAACTGAGGGCCAGATACCTAGCTGTCGAAGTTGAAAGAATGTAATAATACTTAGAGTACTTATCCATATAGGAGAGTAGAGCATCTACTCCAAAAACAACAAGCGAAGAAGTATTACCCTCGAACCCTATGAAAGATCCTCAACAGTGCGAAGTTACTATGCCAAGAGGAGATAAGAACAAGAATAGAAAGAGGAATCCAGAGACGTAGATCATAGGAAAGAAAGCTAGAAAACTCAGTAAGAAGAAAGCAAAGCTAGAAAAATTGTAAGAGGTTCCAGAGAGGACTTTGCAGAAGGAAGGCTTGCAGAACTCGAACCTCGTCGGAATAGCAGAGCAGTGCAAATTGGCACTTTGCCACGACGAAGCAATATAACCATTGGAGGCATCCCGACCGTTAGCATGACTCTCCAGAATGGCTAGAAATGCAGTTATTGCTGGAAAGATCACCGTTGGACCATTGGGACCATGCCATAATGGATGGAATTGAATTGATTGAGGCACTCCTACCCATTGGAGGATTCCGTTACGATGTTGTCTAGTTATTCCATCACATGTCCCACTGAGAACACTTTTGCCAATTATGATTATTCGAGCCCACAGAGAGATGACTATTACTGCACTTTTCTTATTGATACCTTGCCATCTGTTCTTCTACCTTGATTATTTGTTCACCGACCTGAGATATCAGATCTCAAGCATGTATGTCGGGTGACTTTATTGTAGTAGAGAAATCTGTTAAAGAGATTCTCATAGACCTCATGGCTAAGAAGGTCATGTCCATAGAAGCACAAGCTTCGTCGATAAAAGGAGTGCAAGCCTCCCCATCGACTGCATGTCGATCTAGGCCCTCCTGAACTGCAACAGAGAAATGAACTAAGCATCGTGATGACTTGGCGAATGCGAAGCTCATCCCATCAATCCTACTCGACTACATCCCGCCTCTGGCTGGCGTGGTGAGTTGTGATAGAATCCCAAGGGACTTTGACTACACATTAATCACTGCGTACCTCCTGAAGGGGATACGTGCAGTAGAACCACAATTGGAGAGGATTATGACATTGAAGATCAGTGACTTCAACTTGGGAGATCGAAAAAACTATGGAATACTCGCACCACACAATTATTTGACCAAGACAACAGGGAAGAAGTCGAAAATAATCCTCCAGCTGTGGACCATGGACATCGCAATATTGACCATCCTCAATGTAATGAAGTTACCACACTTTGACAGACATCAGGAGGTTAACGCATGCGTTAAACTCCTGATGTCGTGCTTCTATGGTGGTTACCTATGGTTGGATAGGCGCATCACAATAGATCTGACGCTGATCCACTAGATCACCAGATTGAGAATGCAAGGACTAGAACCACATGACTTTTACCCAGGAAAGGCTGTAGATCACGCCTTGACACAGACAATAAAAGAAACATATGGTGATGTGGAGAAGGGGAAGTGGGGATATAAGGTAGCCTCCATCCATAATGGCGCAATGTGCCTAGCTTTCCAGCTGATCGCTGGTAATCTCGTCAGGAAGAACAGGCCAACGTAGGTCATGAGGTTTGTCATCGACCTTGCAAGAAAATGTGTTGAATGGATGCAAATGAATTGGGCGATCTACCTTGTCAAACAGTTAGAGAAAGACTACCATGAAGCTTAGGATCAAGGCTATGAGTTTCATTTTAGCTGGCTGCTGATCCTCATTGCCTTCATTGCTTGGGAGATGTTAGAAGGAGTGACCTTCCCTGAAATTGAGTCGTCCAAACCACTAGCTGCGAAGTTCACTATGTTCTGGTATTCGGGTGACATGGAAAAACAATGGTAGTAAAACGTAGTGTTCCACACCTATTATCTATAGCTGAAGAGGGCCATTGAATCTTTCCCTTGCATGATGCCAAATATGCTGCATCAGTTCAGGCCACTTGCGAAGTTTCGCGTAGACAAGAACTTCATTTATATCACTGCACGCGAAGACGAACAGACGAAGAGCTCCAGTCTTATTACAAACTCACAGAGGAGGACATGGAAGAAATAACCAAAGAATGGCCTGTAGAGTTCCTTTTACTAGTTGACCAAGCAGAACTCTCCGACCTCGACCTCATAGAAAGCCCTATGGTCACTCGGGAAGAATATGATGCACCAATCAACAACAAGAATAAAAAGAAGGAAGAGGTACAAGAATTGAGAAGCACATCAAAAGAAACAACCCCAGATTCACCTGAAGGGGGAGGAGTTGATGAAGTAGATAAAGAAGAGGATGAAGGGGAAGAAGACAAGCATAAGCAGGGCGAAGTAACACCGCCTAAAGATCCAATGATAGAGACAAAAACATCCAAGAAAAGAAAGGGTTTCCTGAAGAAACCTTCATTGCAGAAGAAGTCAAAATTCAATAAACCCCCATTCCACACTGTGCTCACGGTGGATGAAATTGACCTTATCATTGCCGATGTATCAGATACCTCAGAGGACATCTTGCAGTGAAGCGAAGCAAAAAAGGAGGAAATGTTTGACAGGATCGAGGCGAAGATCAAAGGGGTACAACATGCTCTTTATTCGAGTCACGCAGTGCCTATTGTTCCGTTGTCAACAAGGGACATAGAAGTAGGAGATGAGTCTGCCCAGCTATGAAGAATAGTAGAATCGATAGAGGTTCGCCTTCATCGTGTCCAGGAGGAAAAATAACAGGCCACAAAGGCCTTGAAGCAAGCAACGGAGGAAGCCATAGAGAAACGTCGGTTTGCGCAACAAGAAAAAGATGACCTCCAAGAAAATTTTGCAGAGGATAGAGCGTAGATCCAGAAGGAGAAATAACATTTGATCGTAGAACAAATGGGAGTTAAAGAAGCAATTAGAAGAGAACTTCGCTCTGTGACGGGCCTAGCACAAATGGAAGAAGAAACTGCTGAGAGCTAGGTGGGGAAGCTCACTGAAGCCATTCAACAGCTCCAAGCATGAATTGTAGAACTGGAACTACAAGCCGTGCCAAGCACTCCGCAGGAAGTGAGAGATCAGAGAGAGGAAACTGCCAGGAGTGAAGTCAAAAGAATCAAGGCATTGGCATTGGAATGCAAGCAACTCAGTAGTCAAAGTGCACAGACCTACGAGCGCCTTACAGAGGACCCAGAAATAAGGACATTGGAGTCATAGCTCCAGGAGGCAAAGCAATATGCAACAACAGTGCGAGCATAGTTGAAGCTATTGTCATTGGTCGAGAGGATGAAAAGGTCACAGGAACAACACACAGTTCAACAACAGGTCCATGCCATCCAGAGTAAAGTCATGGAAGTGACCCAGAGGCTCCAACCAATGCAAGATAAATATTGTACGCTTTTGAGGAGATTGAAGGACAAGGTGCACAGCTAGAAAAAGTATTCACCATTTTAGAACAATGCTTGGAAGGACCGGTGACTGAAAAATTTATTCAAGAGTTCACTAAGAATGAAGCTCTGGCGAAGCAGCAGGTCGAGGAATTAAAGGCAGAGTTACCCAGATCAGAGTGACTCGGGACGAGTCATAGATGAGTGTTGGGGGAAATTTGGCCCTTGACCAGGTTTTTTGGAAATGCTGGTCATGTTTGACCAATTTTGGGGACTTTGATAGGTTGGTCGAAGACGGAGTGCCAGGAGAAGTAGAGATCGTGGGATCTCGCCCCCTTTTGCATGCTTTTTGGGATTAGGGTTTATGTAACGGGTATGTGATGTTTGCCCATGGGTTTAAGGATGTTTAGGCCCCATTTGTAATGTATAAATAGATATCTAGGCGATGTAAGAAAGAAGGGGATTAGTAGAGAGGCCTAGTAGAATCGGCTTAGTGCAGAGCTAAAGGCTTTGTGCATACTATGTGTTAAGACTTGCAGAGCTAAGTGAAAGTGATTGTAAGAAGCTTGTGTGCAAACTGTGTAAGAAGGCCTTGCGTTGTGACCTAACTCGGGGAAGGAGGATATGGCGAGGTGCGCGCAGATATCTTGTCCTATGCAGAGTTGGTTTTGATACTCTATGCATGTAAGGAGATTGACATAAGATAATAAAGAAGATGAAGAGTTGGTGGATGTAGCCCCATGCTAGGGGTGAACCACGTATATCTCGTGTTATGGTTTCTTTGTGTGATTGATGTGATTTATGCTTAGTGTTGTCATATTTATGTATGTTAGATGCATCTGATATAATAGCTTAGTGCTTAGTAATGTGAATGAATGCTAGATCTGCTCTATTTCTATGTGCTAAGTGCCTGGATGTGTTAGATCTTGTTGAATACTGTGCTGTTCTGTAATTAGGGTTTTACCTGCGATGTGAATAAGGGTTAAATGATAATGAATGTTAAATTCTAATTTCTCTGTTAAGTACTGTAATCAAAAATATCTGTCCTAGCTATCTTGCATACACTTGAGTCCTGCAACCCCCCCTGCCTTTACCTCAGGTGAGACTTCATTTGCTTCATAGGTGTTGTCGAAAGGGCCGATAGTTAGGGTTTTTTTGGTGTGTTGTTGAAGTGTTGAACCCTAGGTATGCCCCTATGCCAACAAGCATCTAGATAAGTCTTGATCTCATGTTCAACAATGCTAGGGTCGATCCATGGCATCTCTTCGTACTACCAAGCGAGTATGTCACAAAATTATTTGAAGAGATCGATGTAGATTTGAATTTCTTCAGGCGAATAATCTGCACTGATATATATGTTTTCAATTTTTCTAGGAATTCAAGAGATGCTGATCATTATGGTAGGATACATATTCATCATGTTTACTTCGGCATAAACACCATGCGTATCTAGTGGAACCAAAACGTGATCATCCATCTCACTCAAGGTAGATCTAAAGTCATCTTGTTCGATCCTAATAAGTTCTGGGAGAAAGTGAGAGTGATGCTACATATCATCCCATGGCCTATTAGGACCATTCATAGCATCTAAGATGGCTTCATTCGAAGGTAAAGCATCATCTAGGAAATCATGCGAACAAAATAATTGGGTGGCCCATACAAGCTCTAGAATGAGATCCTCCTCGTCCATCTGCAAGGAGATAGGATCCGGGTCAACAATAGTGTTCATAATAGCTTGATACATAACCAATGAAGCTGACAGTGGAATTTCCATCCCAGTATGTGACTGACCTTCACATGACATAGTCGGGGAAGGTAGGGTCCAAGAATCATTGAAATATTAAGTAAGGAAAGGAACAAATCTCATTGACGATGAAGACCCACTGGAAATGGAATAAATATGATGAATTGGTGCTATGAAATCAAAGGTACCCATGAGAGAGGAATACATTCTGACACCAATATCCTCAGTTGTCGGATGAGAACTGTTAATCACTGGGATCAAAGGTACAACTGATGCATTAGGACTAGCATGCGCAAAGGACAATTGATCAATCGTCACAATTTTCCCTTCGTGAGGAAAACATAAAGTGAAAAAAATAGATGACATGACCACAGTCATGGAATAAGTCCAATTACACCCTAGTAGTAAATTATAGTCAAGGGGCGCATCAACCACCTCGATATAAACCTCCATTGTCTTTCCACCTAACTGGACCGAAAAAGCAGGAATAAATTTGTGGGGTCGAAATGAACGACCATCAAATGCAATCAACATAGTCATAGTTTGAGATATTTTCAGAGAGCCAATGGATTTCCAATAGGTTAGGGACATCATGCATGTTGCAACACCTTCATCAATTATAGTGCGTTTGATGGTATATTTCATGTACTCCACATGGATTTGAAAGGCCACGTGGTAAGGAAAGAGAGGCTTAAGATCCATGACTTCAAACTTAATAACCTTTGTGCCATACGGGTCTAGATATCCTAACGCATATAACAAAGCAATCCTATGTGAAGTACACGTCTGGAGCACCTCCAAAGTCGATATCGCACATGGGGTTTGAACTAGATCTTCGACAATCAAATAGTTCTGGGGAGTTCTGGCATTAGGATTGTGGGAATATCATTTTAGTACTCCTTTCAGAATACGATGCAGAGGCTTTGGATTTTTGATCTGCAAAGGTGTTTCCATAGGAGGGGGAGACTCTAGACCCGTAATAGGTTGTGAAGAACTGTAATCACGATATTGAGTGGATACATCAATCTGAGACTTGACCATATTAACACATAGACAATCACCTTCATGTGTCGAGGGGTTTTGATTCCTGCTCGATGAATTTTCAGTATTGGAGGACCCTGAAGCCATGTGTTGATTATGAGAAAATGGATTGGTCAGCACAATAGGAAGTTGAGATAAGAGCCTCGAGGCTTCCTCAAGTTTGGGGCATAGGTGGGTAAGGTGATCATATTTACAAAGTTTACAAGGAAACGTCACCTTCTATTTTTCTTTCTTGTCCTCACCAAAAATATTATTCGATCTATCATTGTTAGTGTTTTCCTTGGATTTGTTATTATTTCTCCCACTCCTACGATTATTACCTCTTCCTTTCTTTATATTCCCTCCTGGTTGCTGGTTACCATTTGGGTTGGTCGATGACTGTACAAAATGTACATCCACCAACTGAGTGGGAGTGGAGGACGAAGACGAAGCTTGTCCTACTACAGACTGGCTTAGAGACAAATCCTTCAGCTGGTTCATTGCCAAGCCTATAGAATTAGCATTTGCAGAGCCTATGATGTGTTAAAGTTTCTGCTATTATTAGGTTACTTTCAATTTACTAGATAACAATAGCATAGATAGGATCACTGAGAGAAACACAATCACAAGAGTACACAAGCATTTATCTTGGGAAACCCTCAAGGGGAAGAAAACCCAGCAAAACTTCCTTAATATAGATAGCCAATACAATGCCAAAATAATGAACCAGACAACAAAGAATATCCAACACTGAGCAACACACCTCTCTCTCTTCCTTCTTCCGGCAACCGGCAACTGCAACTTCCTTCAAAACTTGCGCACTAGATGAGTGAGCTGAGTGTGTGTCTAAATGAGGCACTGGCCTCTCTTATTTATACAGTTCTGGCACGTGTGGAAGTGTTTCTTCACTGGTAGGGCCAACTTCTTCTTCTGGGTGGTTATAACCACCTTTAATATATTCCGGGCCTCTTTAATATATTCTAGGGCCGACTTCTTATTTAGCCTATTACAATTAGGGTTTGACCAATCTGCAAAAGGGGATTTGGTCAATTACAATGACCGACATTATCAATCCACAAAAGGGGATTGATCTAATCAATAATAAATATATTTTATCTTTATCCACAAAAGGTGATAAGAATATTCTTTGCAGTTACACAATATTTTAACACTCCCTCTTAATAAGAAGGATATTCTTTATCTTTTGACAGGTCACCGGATGTCAACATCAACTAGGTAGCGACATTCACTGGATATCATCATCAACTAGGAAACATCATCGATTGGATAATAGGAGGCATCAATATCTTCCACTTGGTCATCTCGCATCATGATCACTGACTGACATATCTATAAATCATCGGAAGTTTTGTTCTCTTTATCTTCGTGCAAAAGATACTCTTTCTTTCTTTTGTCTTCACGCAGAAGATATTTCTTTCTTATCTTCACACAGAAGATTTCTTATCTTCACACATAAGATGTCCTATGTGTTTTTCCATTCCTTTTATGTTCTCCCTTCTCTTGTAGTCATCTATCTCACCCATCCACTGGGGAGGACTACTACCATAGCTTCACTCCTAGTCATCCCACATGAACTAGAGAAGCTAAGATGCTAGCCTGTGCAAGACTAGAATCCCTTTCCATGATCCGCACAGGATCACAACACAAACCTCAATAGCCAACTAACCATTTCACATGGTCAAGGTTTGTGTTCCAGGCTACTCAATCCTTGGCTAGAGGAGAGTACTTGCCCACTACCCCTTGGAGAAACATACACATTCCTCTCTACGAGGGTGGTCACATCCCTCTCTACGAGGGTATTATAACATGTCCCTAGAGTATCCAAAACTCAACACTTGGACAGAGGCCAACCTTGGAAAATTTCTCATTCCCTTCTCTACGAAGGTCTACTTGTAGGATTTCTCATTCCTTCTTTACGAAGGTCTAACTATGGGATCTAAAAAATCTCTTATGGTCCAAAATCTTTCAATGGTATAATACCATGCTACCCATTCGCTGGGCACCATCCATCTACTGGATAACTTTCATCTTGATCAAAATATTTGGGCACCATCCATCTGCTTTTCTAACTCCATCAAATCATGATCCTTCATTTCAAACTTGGAGACATGGCTCCCTCTTGCACCGAGCTAATAGCTTCTAGTCATCATTCTTGAAGTTTTCTTCTCTAATATCCTAGGTGCCTTCTTGAGTTCGAATATTTCTTTCTTTCTGTCTTCATACCGGATCAACATGCTCCCTCTACATCTATAAAAACGGTACTGGAGCAACCTGTAGTTACCTGCATCTCATCCACTATAATTGAGTATCCATCTTTTTCTTCATCTTGAATATTTTTGTTCTGCATCTTTAGGAGGCTCCTGTTCCTATACGAATATCGAATATTGTCTGGTCTCCACTGACTGTCACCATATCATATGTCTTTTCGTGTTGTCTAACTTATACAATTCACGACATAAGTTCTTTCTTCCAAGACTTGTAAACTTACTTACACTATGCTTTCTTTGTCACTCTCATGAGTGATCATACATGAAATAAATATTTTATCTCTTTCTTCATCCTCTTCTTTGATACTTCCTTCATAAGTCTGCATAGACACTGAAGTAAAATGAGGTTAATTAACATTCTCACAAAAATCTAACTTGTAATGATAAAGTATTAAAGTAAACAAGATACTAGAAATAAGCATGAATACTTATCTTTTGTTTTTGTGTGGGGAGGATCCATAGACTCCACTATTTGCTATCTTTCTTCAAATCAACTATCTTCAACTTAAAGTGCATAATCCTTAATTTATGCTAAAGATTTATTTAAGGGAGGAGATTATTTTTCCTCTGCCACATGTGCTTGATGTTTTCTTTTCCCTTTTCCTTGAGGACAGTCATAGGAAAAGTGTCCCAACTTTTGATAGTTGTAGCATCTGATCTTTGAAACATCTTTCTTATTTTCTGGAACTCTTATGAAGTTAGCTTCTTTATTGTTCCTTCTGAAGGAACTTCTTTTATTCTTTTGAACTGTAAGAGCTTCCTCTTTGTCAACAATTAATCTCTTCTGTTGGTCTGCAAGTCTAGATTCTTCGTGTGTGCAATCTGCCCATAACTTATCAAACTTGGGTAACTTGCTTCTTGCACACACTCCTTGTACAAAAGGAATCCAAAATGTTGGAAACCCATTTAGGGTTTTGGTTACAAGCTCCTTGTCACTAATGACATATCCAATAGCTGCAAGCTGATCTCTGATCTGAGAAACTCTCATAAGGTAGGATGTGACAAATTCTGAGTTGTCCATCTTCATATTACGAAGCTATTTTCTTAAGGTAAGATTCCAGCTAATGTCTTTGCTTTCATGTAACCTATTGAGTGCTTCATACATTTGCCTTGCTGTCTGTAGTTTGGATATATGAGGGATCAAGTGATCTTTTACTGAATTTGACACGATTCTCTTTGCTTTCTTTTCATTCTTCTTATGCTTGGTCTTTTTCTCTTCTTCATCTAGTTCTGGTACACCCACTGTAACATGTTCTAGGAGATCATTCTCATATAGAATCATCTGCAACCTATGCTTCCAAGATCTGAAGTTTCTAGATCCTTCCAGCCTGTCTTCTACCCTCATGTTGGTAGCCATTCTTTCTTGTAGAGGAAACCCTAGCCTTCCAGGCTATAGAAATAATAAAAAAATCAAATTACTTGGATCTGAAAACTGAACTCACCAAAAGATGTGCTGGACTGAGGCGAGTAGCCTGGTGTGTTTAGCTTTCATAAAATCCAACTTTTACCCCTCCAAACTTGATCTGCAAATTTTTGGACTGGTGCTTCTAGTTTTTTGGTACTTCTGGTACTCTGGTTTTCTGGTACTTTGTGAAAACTAGGGTTTCACTTTTCGAGATCTAGCCACTGAAAATGTGCACTGAAGATGCCAAAATGTTCCTTGAGGTAGGGCACACCTTTCTAGATGGATTTGGAGCTAAAAACCTTCTTCAATAAAAAGCCCTAATTTTCATGTACGACAACAATGACGTTTTTCTTTTTCCTGTGAAAGATGCTCTCTTCAGCTTAGCTCTGATACCATGTTAAAGTTTCTGCTATTATTAGGTTAATTTCAATTTACTAGATAACAATAACATAGATAGGATCACTGAGAGAAACAAAATCACAAGAGTACACAAGCATTTATCTTGGGAAACCCTCAAGGGGAAGAAAACCCAACAAAACTTACTTAATATAGATAGCCGGTACAATGCCAAGATAATGAACCATACAACAGAGAATATCCAACACTGAGAAACATGCCTCTCTCTCTTCCTTCTTCCAGCAACTGACAACTGCAACTTCCTTAAAAACTTGCACACTAGATGAGTGAGATGAGTGTGTGTCTAAATGAGGCGCTGGCTTCTCTTATTTATACAATTCTGGCATGTGTGGAAGTGTCTCTTCACTGGCAGGGCCAACTTCTTCTTCTGGGTGGTTATAACCACCTTTAATATATTCTGGGGCCTCTTTAATATATTCTGGGGCCGACTTCTTATTTAGCCTATTACAATTAGGGTTTGACCAATCCACAAAAGGGGATTTGGTCTATTACAATGACTGACATGATCAATCCACAAAAGGGGATTGATCTAATCATAATAAATATATTTTATCTTTATCCACAAAAGGGGATAAGAATATTATTTGCAGTTACACAATATTTTAACATGATGCCATCGACCTGAGGCTCATACTTTTGTCTAGGGGCATAATTTGACAGCGACGCGTCAGGAAGAATTTCATATAACATCCTAGATTGAACATATTTGAGGTCGAATTGCTGGGATTTGAACATAGCTTCTTCCTTAGATGTTATTTCAGATGTATAGACATCCTTCGAAATATAAGGAAATAAGGACTTAAAGAACCACTCCAACATGAACTCTGGAGGAATGTAGGCTTTAATCAACCTCTTCCATCTATGCCACTCTTGGATATGGTTTGAGATATGTGTGGATTTATATTGGCAGAGGGCCGACATAAGTTCTATGACGATGTCGTAATGAACCAACAACTTGAAGTGGTTGAGAAAGACCAAAACCATCTGATTAAAATTTCCTCATGTTCCCCCTGGTAGCTCAATGTACCATTTCCCCACAACCCCCATGAGGGTGCGTTGAAATAATCTCAAACAAATATAATCATCATTAAGAGGATTGGATGGGCACCAAATATGAAAAGTAGTAACATGATCACCCAAATCCTCACTAGTATTTCCCTAGAATTTCGGAATGTCCGAAGGAATCTTGGTGGGGACAGGGGGCCATGACGGATCATTGCACACTGAGTCATTCATTAATTTCGACAAATCTAGAAAATTAAGCGTGTCTAGAAAAGGGAGCCGAGGTTGTGGCATTTGATCCCATGCTCCAAGGAAAGATTGGTGTTGGGGGATTTTAGACCATCCAGGGTTCTGATAAACACCATGGCCTTATACGGTAGGGTAATATCCTCCTCCAAACTGATTCATAAGAGGTTTTATGGGCACCATACTTGTAGGGATGACATAATGAAGGTTATAAACATTGCCCCCAGTTGGAGAGGCTTCAGGCTGGGGTTTTCCCGTAGCATGAAATTGACTCCCTCCAGGTGGAAATTTGAAGGATAGAGGTGGATTCGTCATAACAAATGTGTTCGTCAAAATCAGTGTGGAGGAGGAAGGGGAAAAGGACAAAACATAAGAGGTGGCTTGTCTGCATGGTTGGGTACTCCATCCAGAAGCATTGAGACTAGGATTAGACCCAAAATAAAAAGGAGGTTGACCCCCAACCGTAGGATTCGTTTGGGGAATTTTACTTCCACCAAACGAGAGAGGAGCATGCGGAGGGACCACGCCGACAAGTCCAAAACTAGGATTTGCATCAGTCACTGGAATGGAGGATGAAAGCTGTGATGTCATATTTGGCATACCAAAAGAGAAAGGGTTAGAGACTGAAGGTATGGATTGAGAATTGTATCCAGGCATACCAAAAAGAGACCCGAAAGGGTTTGTTATTATGGGTTTAGTAGCAACCACATACTAGATAAGAGTAAGGGTGGGAACCTCCGACACTACAACCATCACAACTGAAGGAGTTGAAGGAACCCCATTAACTACAATAGGTATATGAGTCGAGGGACTCCCTGTGTCATTCGTACTCGACTTAGTACTCATAATTTTATATAACAAGTCTAGTAGGTGGAGATATGTGTACCATGTTTAGTAACTTTATGCCTTTGAGAAGGAACATACTCAATATGTGGTGGTAACTTTAACAAATGGCGAGACTTGCGATGAAGTTGGTCTTGCTGCATGATGAATTGGGACTCGAGATATAAAACCAAATCCTAGGGCCAACTAACAATCAGAGAGCACACCAAATAAAAAAAAATCCCAAATGCACACAAACATGATGTAGTAGCTGAAAAGGCCCCCCCCCTTAGTAGAGTAGGTATTACTCGCCCAAGAGGGGCCTGAGATTCCCTTCAAAATATTGGAGGTATCAGAATCAATTATAAGGGCTCTCGTGGGATTAAAAATGTAGTCGGTCAGATCCCCTCGGAAAGGTAATCCTCCATAAATGTTGTGTGCTATCTGACCCTTATCTGATTCATGGTAATTGTAGAATAACCCCTGTAGGTAACCTATGTGGATACCTATGTTAAGCAACTAGAGCCACCATGATGTAACCAATGTGTAGACGAACAATCATAATTAAGGTCCACAGTATGGGTAGGGTAACAGAGAATGAAATATTTAAAGCACTGCCTCTCATGGAGGTAAAGGTACTATAAAGACCCCCAAATACGAATGGATCCCCAGAAATATCTCCGACGGTAAGAAGGTATTAGATGGATATCTTTGCAACTAAATTTGCGTGACCTCACGCTTAACTTTGGTGTGAGGGGAGCGTCCTGACATCACTAATTACACAATGGATTTCACCACTCCCTGGTCAGACACATATGTTTAGTTTAATATCCTTGGAGACGTTTACTCACAAAATCCTATTCCAAGTCCCTATATCCTATATTTGTTTGTGTACTCTAAAAGATAAAATCATTTCTAATTAATTTTAATTAATCAACGTTACTTTTAATGGCTTCATTTACTAAAAATATGTGGTCATGAAACTGATGATATTATGAGTCAACATATGAAAGAAATGAATATAAATAGTGCTAAGTCTTAATCTTAAATTCTCAAAAGATGGTAATCTTTTCAAATGCAACTTTCCATGCAATTTCTATAATTTCAGTAAAATGCAATCTTTCTCATATGTCAAGATCAATACTAAATAACTAGCAAAGCAAATTCCATAATGAAAAATGAGCATTTGTTTTTTCTATTTTCGATATAAAGAAACAAAAATGAAAGGACTGAATAATAGGTTGATATACATACCCTACTGCAAGAAAAAAGAGACAAGCCAAGCATGATACCAAGAAGAAAACACTCAGACCAATATGCAAGGACAACCAATGAAAAAGATGATAAGAAAGAATACCACCCGAAAATCCAACAAATAATAAGGTTTCCTATCACTTTGTAAGCACTCAACAATTAGAACAGAGACCTAAGAAGACACAAAAACCAACCAAACTCACCTAACAAACACCAAACTTAGCTAGTAAGCCTAAAAAGTTGATGTACACAAGTTTTTGAGCAAAATGCGCGTATGTACGTGCCCTATATAAGAAAAAATTGCGTATGTACATGTATGTCAAGGGAAAACCCACGTATATGTAGTAAAACACTACCAGGGAAAGGATTAAACAAAGAAACTTAGATGCAAAGTAAAAATATGATGTTAAGTAATTAGGTGACAAGGAAACTCAGGCTAACAAAGAGAAATTCAAGGAGAAAAACATTCCAAACCCCAAAACAAAAGATTCAATCCCTAGTATGGTCACCAAGTTTGTTATGAGGAGAACCTCTCTATGGCATGGGGTAAACCACAACAGATGAATGACACATAGAAATAAACTCTAATCCCAAGTATTCTATATAAATGAAAATGATAACAATACAATATCAAGAGCCTACCTCGTCTAGACGTTCGATGAATACCATCGTTGAGCATGCAAATCAAAGCTTTATACCTGCAACTTGTCCTCAACAACAAAGATACACAAGCATATGGTGATAATATATAATATTAGCATATAAAATAGCATAATCCATTAACATTCATGACAAATACGCCCAAGGAATAATAATTCAAATATTTGCAAGATATCAATTGAATGGGAAAAGAGTATTTCTATTAAAATAATGAATAGAAGTACATATGTGACAAACTTCTGTACCAAAACACATCATAACCGAGAAAATAAGTCCCTCCACATGGGCCTCCACCACTTCAATCCTCCACCAAAGGAAATCTCATATAAATGAGACAATGAGGTTCTCCATCAAAGAAGGAAGAGCTTGGGGGATGAACAATGTGTTCAAACTTTCAAGGATAAAGGGATGCAGACTCAATGTGAAGTGAAATTTCTCCAGAGTATCTTTTCTCTCAAAAGTTGAATTCTATCCTTTTCCATGGTTTGGATATGGCTCAATTCATAGCCTTCAAATGGAATTGAAGGGCCGATTCAGAGCGTTTCTAGTATATGGAAGGTCAAGGATCATGGATCTCGTGACGTGACATGGAAGCACAACATAATTTTTAATTTTGAGCACCAAACCCAATGTACGTGGGTTGTAATTGAGAAACCTACGTATATGCATTTTGTCTAACTAGTAGGGCATGTATTTGTGAAAAAATATGATTTTTTGGCTCTGGAAGATACGCAGAGGGACTTCAAGTCTGGATAGGGAAATGGAAAGGCCATCCAAGAAAGTTGCATGGGGTGAGGAAATTTTTTCTATAACAATGACCTGTCCACCAGCTACCATTGCACCCCACTATGATGTCAATTTGTGAGATTTCTACTAAACATACATAGCTTGGAGAGGAAGCATACCAAGAATGGTTGAAACAACCACCTATTCAATTCCCACTATGTCCCGAGTCACCAATTCAAAACCTCTACAATAAAACTATTTCTTCACATGTTGGGGATGAAGGAAATGATATAGAGGTTGTTATGGATGATTTATTGCAGGATACCCAAGCCATGGAGGTAATGTTGTTATATACATTCTAGAAAAAACAAACTAGGGGATGACACTGTTGTCGTAGATACCTTCTTCGAAATCCTAAAATCTGCTTCCACCACCCCTCTCTTTGGTCGAGTACAAAGGTCAAGGTCTACCAAAATAGGGACAACAATGTTACTGTATAATGTGAAAGCAATGTATGGTATGTCAACCACATGTTTCTCAACACTTTTGAGGTAACTAACCATTAAGTCCCCTAATGTTTTAAATAATCTTGTCACACAATGAAGGAAGAAAATGGTTGATTTTATTCATGCATAATGTCAATGTAGATTTCTATTGCCCACTAATTGTAGGTTACTCAAGGATAAGGAACTTTCGAGTGATAATTTCTTGCTCGATAGCTGTGTAGAGACAAAGAAAATGCTGAAAATGTTGGGTTTTGCGTACATATCCATGTGCATGTTTTAATGCTTGTATTTGTAAATAAAGAAATATGTAGACAAAGAGATATGTCCAAAATGTGGGCATGAAAGGTACCATAAAAAAGGGTAAGGCATATGGTCCTCCTCATAAGATATTGAGGCACATGCCTATAATTCCAAGGATTCAAAGGCTCTTTCGTTGCAAAAAATTAGCCATGTTGAAGAGGTGGCATGCCTCACATATAAGTGAGCCAGGAGTTATCATGTGAATCCCAACATATTCAATAACCATGAAGAATATAGAGGATACATGGCCCTATAAATTCAAGGATGAAGTACAAAGCCTACAATTGAGCACAACTATGGATGGTGTTAACCTAGATTCCCTCCAAAACACCAACTATTCTATTTGGAGAGTGGAAGTGATCAATAAAAATACCCCCCCATGGTTGTTTGTGAAGAATGAACATATTATGATGGCTCTTATAGTCCCAGGTAGAAGACAAGGGAAGATAATGTATATCTACATCCAACCACTGATCGATGAATTTAAGAAATTATGGGAAGGGATACATGTATATGATGTATCAAGACCCATCCCAATGGAGAGGTATTTTATGTTGTATGACATATGTGTGTACACCACACATGATTATATAGGACTAGGAGTTTTCTATAGTAAGCATGTTAATTGATTTGTTTATATTTGTAATGTTATTTTGCATACTTCATTTGGTGCAACTATATTTTTGACACTAACATGCTCTGTATACAATAACATTGTAGGTATTGTAACAAAATGGTATCATGGATGTAAAAGTTGTGGACCTTCTATAAACGCTAGGTGGTCCAAACATCTACGAAAGATGGTGTATGGATGTTTGAGCGTATTTCTCATATAAGACAACCCTTATAGAAGAGTTTCATATGCTTTCAATGGTAATCCAAAGAGAACCCAGAGCCTTGAAATAATGACGCCGATATATTGGACTAGGGAAAATGACACAAAGAAGGAGAAGGAAATGGTATAATTGTTTGATTCAAATGGGGAACCTATGTTCGATGATCTTGAATTTTTTGACACCTATGTTGAGAAAATTCCCATTGGGATGAAAAGGAAATCTGTATTTTATGAGCTTCCATATTGGGAGCATCTTAAGATTGGACACTTACTAGATCCCATGCATATATTCACAAAAAATTCATCTTCTTTATGGAGGCACATATCATCGAATTAAAACGACACATTGGATGTTAGGAGAGAGATTATTGCTTCAAATACTAAAAAGAGACATTGGCTAAGAAAAGAAACTAGAGGAGAGGATGGTCCCTCTTGGTATTTTAAAGAAGGTGATGTCCCATGGATTTTGAAGAAATATGATATTTCTATGGTGAAGGATGTTATATTGGGTGTGAAGGAATATTCTTTATATGATTTGACTCTACGATGTTGCTTCACTATAGAAGGAAATTTGTCGGGGTTGAAATCACATGACCATATGAAACTTCTCAGGGTATGTATGTTAAATACATGATTCTGCTTCTATACTGTTGGTAAAAATATGCTATGCACTCATAGTTTTATGTCAATTAATGATGTGTGTGTCTATTTTGTAGTTTCATTATCCTTTTCTTGTGCATGGTTGTGTGAACCATGACTTCCCATAGAACTTGTGACATCTCATATAGAATTTATATGCATTTGTATGTTGTATCACATCAAAGGAGATTCATATGGATAGAATTCCATGGTGGCATCGAGAGATAGCTAATATTGTTTGTATGTTTGAGAAGGAACTTCCCACGAGTTTTATGGACTTGCAAGTCCATATTCTAATTCACCTACCTGATGATGTTGAATTAGTTGGGGTGCTCTCATGTCATGGATGTTATTATTAGAGAGTTACATGAAAAAATTGAAGGGGTTTGTTCGACAAAGGTATAAACTAGAGGGATCTATGGCAGAGGGGTACATAGTATACGAGTAATTTTATTATGCTAGTGAGTATATCAAGAAAATTAATGACATAAAATGGGCATTTGTTTGGGAAAACTATCAAGATGAGGACAAAAGAGAAGGGGATCTACTCTAAACGAATGAAAAAAGGAACTTGATAAAGAGTAGGTCAATTGTATTTTGTCAATTTAGTACACATAAATTGTTTACATTGAAGTTGATAATATGTGTTTGATCCAATGCTATTCGTTTTGAATTATTGTATACATCAACAAATTTAGAAATTGATGCCATCAATAAATTTGTTCTTTAAGTTAATATGTATTTGATCTCATGCTATTCATTTTTAATTTTTGTATACATTAACAAATTTAGAAATTGATGCCATCAATAAATTCTTTCTTTATAATGCAGAGGCAATGCAACCATGGGTTGTGTTGTATGAAGAGAAAAGAAGGAAATGGGACAGTGACAAGAAAAAATTCATACGGTTGAATGGTAGAATAATGCCTTATATTGATCATTTAAAAGAAAATATGCCAAAAATATGTCCCAACAGTTGGGTGGTTGACCAAATACAAGAGAAATATGCAGTGTCTATTCATAACCCAAGTGTAGAATATTTGGATGCACTAAATATAGGGATTAGGTGCAACAACTCTGTAATAACCTCTCTAAGTACCACATTCTATTTATAATATTGCACATATGAATTGTAGCATGGATTATGCTTTTATTAATGCTTCAATTATTAGACAAATGACACCGTCCTTTGTTTTCATTTTTACAGGTGGATTTGTTCCCATCTATGTGGGCATATGGACATCATTTTCACACTGAGTATCCTGATGATGGACACATCACACAAGCTTGTGGAGTGGAGGTTGAGTTTGACCAATCTAGTCATGCTATGATCCAAATTATTTTGAGAATGAAATAAAGGAGGAAATATAATAAGTAAATACATAGATATATTTCCAGAAACATAAAGATACAATAATGCCCAATTTTTATTAATGAAAGAAATGTACAGAAACTGTAAAAACACAAAGTTAATGAAATTGCTAGAATGGTGGCATCTTATATCTGAGAAGATATGTGATGGCTATGATCATTCAAAAGAAGATGATATTTACAATGAGGCTCCAAAGACATTTTTAAGGGATCTATTGTAACTTTGATGGATTGGGCAGTGTGGAGGCACCTCCATAGGTGACACAACAATATTTTTTTGCTCTTCTACAATATGATTTTGCTGGATAGAAAGGTCTTGGGTCGAGGCTGCAATGGTTGAAATTTCCTTCTATTCACCTTCTACCCAGATTGTGAAGAGGCTAAACTTTGTGGCACTTTTTTTTCGGGACAATATTCGAGAATATATCTGGTATCCTGTAGATCCGACCCCTTAAAGTAACAATGATGCTACAAGGTTGAGACTCATAAACAACATGAAACTTTCACATATATGGCTGGCCTAACGAAACATCACATACTTCCATTGGGGAAACATCACACAATACCTCATCCTTGAAGGGATTGATGCCATAGGATATGAGACACTACTGGATGACATGAAGATATCGACCTTAGCAAAGCCACCTGATGTTATATGGTTGTAGGTGTGGTGTTGTCGGTAAATATAACTACTTGACAAAATCTGTTGAGATTATGTTCTTCTGGCTTTCTTTATCAAAAATAAAATGCAACAGGGTCTCCTTCACCCACATCTGTGAATGGAAGAGGTGCTCCCCCTCCTCAAGATCCTCTAGTTCTTCTGGTTGGATTGTTGTGGTCACGATAGTAGCAGTGGGTTCTACATAAATTATCTATATTATTTTATTATTGTATAAATCAGAGTCTGATTCGTGGCTCAACTCTATTTCTCTGAGCTCAACTACCAATGACTGTTTCGAGTGACATTCATCGGTGTCGTGCCAAGGGATTTTGTGGAAGTTGCACCACTTCCTAGTGTCCTTTGTCTTCCAGTTGCTCTTATTTTCCTACGGCTTGGACTGGTTTTCTTGAGGTTGGATATTATATGAATTAGGGATGTCTTTACCATACTTTGGTTGTTGTAGATTTGTAGACCCAAATTCCTGCTTGTGATGCTGCTTAAATTTATGCTAGATTTTGATAGCATATCGATAAGTGGCTCCCAATGATGAGATGTAAAAAAAATCCATTTCATTTTGGATGTACCTCTATAGAGCCCCACGATATTTCAGAACCAGATTTCACTCAGAGTATTTGATACCCAACTTGGTGCACAAGGTATGGAAGTTATTTGTGAACTTTGACACTGTTTGGCCCCTCTCTTGATGTAACATGGTTCATCTCATGTACTAGTCGCCCTAGTTTCTCACAGGGTAATATTTCTCCTTGATGACATCCATAAAAAAATTCCAAGTGGGTTCAACCCCAAATATTCCAGACTCTATAGAATTTTTCTCCCAATAAGTTTCCTACCAATGTTGGACATGGGGGAGATCTTTAAGGAGCGTAAAGGTGATATTTTCTCTGTTAGAAAAAATGTGAACAAAGAAATATCCGTCTAGAAAATTTAACCACTTTTCCAAAGAATCCACATCGATATGACCTTTAAATACTAGAATATCAAAATTAACTTGTACCTTGAATGGGGCAGTGTCTCCAAAGAGACTACTTGACGAAGACACATCTTCTATTGTAGGAAACCATTGGAGGATTTGGGAAAAATTCCCCAACATCTCGTTCCTTTGTTGCGTGAGGGATTCCACATGAAATAGATTAATGCGATATTCTTCTCTATTGTATCTCTTTTATTCCACCATGGGAGGTTTCTTGGGCTAGGGATAATGGTTTTCCTTAAGATAAACTAGATCGAGACCCAACTCTCTATACTTTGACATCATTGGGGACATGCACTAAGAAATGACAAGGAGTAGCCTGCTATGATACAAATAATCCAAATTATTTTGAGAATAAAATGAAGGTGGAAATATAATAAGGAAATACACATATATATTGATAGAAACATAGAGATATAGTAATGCACACTTTTTATTAATGAAATAAATGTACATAAATTGTAAAAACACAGAGTGAATGAACTCACTAGAATGGTAGAAGCTTATCTCTGAGAAGAGATGTGATGGCTATTCTAATTTGAAAGAAGATGATGTTTACAATGAGGCTCAAAATACCTTTTTAACATAAATAAAATCCAAAACCCTAACCCCTAAATATGAAATTCCAAAAGGTTTGTGGGCCCAGATGGGGGTAGTTGATACGTCAACTTCCCAAGGGCGTAAATTTTGCATAAGATCTCTGTTTGGGGAAGTCTATACCTTGTCGGAAAGGTCTAGCCGAGGAGTACATATTACATTCAGTCCATAAATTTCATCTTATTACATGTTAGGTGTTGCCAAACCCAAAAAAACATCATTTAGGGACTGAAAACGACCCCGAAAGTTCAGGACCCAAAAAACTATAGAAAATTTGCAAAGGTTTAAAACCTTGTTTTGAGCCTGTGGAATAGGTGGGTGGCCATTGGTTTTCTCCTGTATCATGCTATCCACCATGATTAAAACCTAATATATGTAAAGTTAGGTTACATTGGAAAGATATAAGAGATAATTCAAGTGGACTTTTGATCCTTTCAATGTGTTATTTTTTTATTGCAAGTGGTGGGATACCTTTGACCAAAGAAATGTAAAGGAATATCGTGATAGTGGGTCAATATGTATTAACTCTAAAAAATTGTGGGTTGAAACTAAGGAGCCTTATGTTTTCCCAAAACATTGCAACCAAGTATTTTTTTACCTAGATGTGTTAGATGGGGATTGGTCATTCGTATTGAGACATGATATGAGATATAAACATATCTTTGAGAACAAAAATGTTACAATGAAAAATGAGGAAGATAACTAGGGTGATGGAAATGAAGACTTAATTGTAAAATCTTTTTTTTGACATAGTTAACAACCATTTACAACCACCATATTGAAAAAACATTAAATAGTACAAGCATAAGATGTGGTTTTGATATGTTTTTATCGTCATATTTATTGTTTATTATAAAAAAAATTATGTTGTATTATGGTAACACCTGTTTATGTTAACCTTTGAATTACTAAGAATTAATTGAGATATCAAAAAGTTTTTTTTCGTTTGCTAGTTTGTCCGTGACTTGTGGGACTAGCCCGTGGCTTGAGAAACTATGACTCAGGGGCATCTAAGCCGTCAAAATCACCTGGGGATCGCACCCATCCTGAGCCACAACAACCCTTAACATGGTTGGATTTTTTTTTGTCCCCAAAGGTTTTAAATCAGTGACTTCTCAACACAGAGTGCCGTAACAAAACACTCCTTCACTGATTGTTCTACACCTCGGGGATGAGATATCACAAAGTTGATGACGTACAATAGTAAATATTTATTTTAAATTATATTTTATTTAACAAAAAAATGAAGATATTAAAAAATCAAACCTCAACAATTTATTGTTTGAAATAATCAAAATTCAAATAAATATATACTTACTTTGATGGAACTTCTAAGGATAATTCCAACAAAATAAATTCATGCAACATCTATGAGTTCTGGAATCACACTTTTAGTGTTGGAATTACCAAATTTGATGGCATTCCCAACCTTAACTAGTGCAACTATCATTGCCTTCACCTATCCATCCTTTAGTTTTACAATCATATAAACTTATATTAATCATTCTTTTAACATTCTCCTTGAAGTTTTTTCTAGAGCCTAGTCAAAATTAAGGAAAATTTTAATGATCCATACTTATGTAAAAGTATAGAAACCTTTGTCAATTTTACTAATTATTAAAATACTAATTATAAAATGTTTGGTGATATTTTTTTTAATAGAAGATTCATAAAGTTAGTATTAAAGTACAAAATTGTGAAACCATTTCATCGAAAGTGTATAGATCATTAAAATGTATTATTATTCTTTATATTTAGTATTTTAAATTTAATTGAATAAATTTCATATATTATAATAGTTGGATAATACAAATTAATAAAATATTTGGAAACATTAAATATTATAAAATATAATAATTTTGATTTTAGTAAACAATTATATTATAACTTTCTCTTGTAATCTTTGAATAATAAAAATTAAAAAAATAACATTATTATTACACCATCATCATTGTTATTAGTGAATGATTGTATTATAATGTTATTATTATAATATATGAAAAATACATAAATATTCAAATTACAATCATTTCACTCATCATATTTAAGTATTTTTGTTTCTAAACACATTTAATCAACATATTGTATGACAATGAACAATTCACCTTGAAGAAGAGTTAAACATTACATGACATTAATGGTTATAACTTTTTGCAAGCACAATCCAAATTAAATGATTTCAAAAAAGTAAAGTTAAACATTATATGGAAACTGTAAATTTAAATGAGTGATACATCTCAAATTTAATTTAAAAACAAAGAAATCATTAGCATACTCATAATACATTTTATAAATCAAACAACCACAACCAAAACATTATATGAAAAACATAATATACATGAGTGATATACATATGGATATTCATGTCAAACATACATCTCAACAAAATTTGCAATAAACATGTCATATATACATCTCAAGTTGAATATAAAACAATCAATATATATGTCAAACAATACCATATTGACATATATATTGATTGTTTTATATTTAACTTGAGATGTATATATGACATGTTTATTTAGATGTGTATATGACATGTTTTATATTTATCACATCCTATGTATATGCGACATGTTTATTCACATCATATATGCACTAGGGGGTGGAACAAATAAAAGAGCGGAACTTATAGCACTTTGGACCCTCCTGGAAGCTGCAAAAGAAAAAAACTTGTCAAAGCTACAGGTTTTCGACGACTCCAAGTTGGTAATCGATTGGGCAAGGGATATCAATAATATTCAAAATCCGAGGTTGACTTCTTTGCTAAGAGACATCAATCTTAATTTTAGAGACTTTGAGTGGCTATCCTTCAATCACATTCTGAGGGAACTTAAAACAAAGGCATTCAATATCTCAAAGGAAGCATTGCATATGCATAAATGATATTTTGTTTTTTATGAGCTCTTTGAAGGAATAGAAATCGAAGTAATGGAGTTTCATCTTTCAAGAAGTTTTTCTTTTTTGGTTATTGTAAGGTTGTATATGTTTTTAGACAGTTTGAACAACTTGTCGAAGTTTTTGAAAAAAGCCTTTAAAGGCCTATTTTGAAGTAGAAATATTTCTAAGTTGTATAGATCCTGAAGAAATCCTACAGAGGCTTGACATGAAAGACTGCAACATGTATATTCTCCTATGAATATAATTTTTTTTTTCCTCTGATAAAAAAAAACACAAAAAAATCACTTGTTGCAATGCAACTCGCGTAGGAGTTCACTCTTTAGGACTAACAACTTGGTTCTTCAGTTTCAGCTCTAAACGCCCCATCATTCTCTAGAATTATCCCAACCTTCTTTATCCATGTTATGTCCTTGTTGTTCATGCCTAAAAACATTCCTGTGAAAAATGCATGTTCTTCCCACACAAATCTCCTTTATTTTCCCAAGACAGTTGACTGCTCACTTTGGCCAATGTTAATTGTACTTCAACAACATTCTCCCCAATAACTATGGGATGCAACTTTATACACCTACCCTCTTAAAGGTATCCAATGATTGGGCTCTCATACACTCAACCAAAAAAATATAAAAGGTTGTCCCAAATGATAATGAAATTCAGAAAATGGGTTTGGATTAAAATTCATAAATAATCCCCCCCTTGGAACCCTCTTAGACACTTCCTTCTCTTGTGTAAAACTTATCCCTAATCTCTATCCATGTCCTTTAACAACTAGAAATACATTTTATTTATTAAAGATCATAAACACTTTTCACATATTACATCATTTGGCCATAACAACATTCATATCTACATTATGCATTAATTAAAGTGGGGATTATAGCGGAGATGTTACATTCCCCCTCCCTTACAATTGTGCACCATCCTATATGCACAACACCATGCCAAAATACATATACAAATTTACATCACAATATTTAGAAAATAAAAATTTTGTAATTTCACAACTCCAACATTAGTTCCATTCATAATATCTCGTTCTTCTCAACCCGTTGACCCAAGGAATGCGTCCACTTCACTGCCCTTATTCCATTGGGCTGCACCATTTCTTTATTAGGTCTATCAACGTAGGTAAACAATAATTCCGAGATGTTTTTCCGGAACTCTAGTTGCCCAAAAATAGAGTCTTGCATTTTTAGCTTCTATTTTCTTCAAAATTGACAAAAAAATGGGGGTATTCCTCTTCAGGACTGTAGCAGGTCCATGTTGGGTCAATTAATTGTCATTAATAAACCCTTTACTTGTCAATCTATTTCGTAAAATTGTGAGCTATATACATAATATGTGTAGGTAAAATATGGAAGTCAAAACTATTCTAACTTCTTAAGAGACAAACAAATCACACTGCAATCCAATCTTCAACAACAATCCAATCAAAACACAAACAATATAATGAGAAAGAAATCTTAGAGATCTTCACTTTGTCCATAGGACTACTCTTAAGCATGAGCATAAATCAATGGATTTCTATGTCATGTCCAGATCACTAACCTATGCATGAACATATCTATGATCTGTTCTCTTCTCAATTACCAGTCAATGGGTGTTTAAACTGTATATACAACAAAAAAATCAAAATTTTCATATTCAATTCAAATTCCAAGGCCAATGAATATTTCTCTGTTTGAAATCCCCTTCCAAGGCTCATGATGCAATCTTTCACTTACTAATTCAAGTGTTGATTCTACCATATGCGAGGTTAGATTTGAATAAAATATATTTCTAGTTACTGTGCACAACTAAATATAACATGTTATATAAATATAAAAGAAAAAAATGGAGTTTTACCCAAGCCAACATTTGAATCAGTAAAAAAAAAGGTTACTTAGAGCCTCTTCTGTGAGTTACTGATCTAATAGTGAATTTTCCAGCTCAAGAGTAAAATCCATGGAACACCCTCAATCAACAATAACTCTTTTACACTTGCATTCACAATTGATATATTAAGTATGATAAGTCTATATATGGTAGTATTTCACTTTTGCATCTGGATATTTATTATACATGCTAATGTGACTAAGACTAGATCTCATTATTCATCTTAACATATTCATTTTCTCATGACAAAGTGATAACAATCCTAATGGAAACAATTACCAGTCTCTCAAGATATGTTCTCATAGAAGGGTGAAAAATACATTCTTTCTCCTTATGGGTGTTCTTGTATTTCGTATTAGTGATTGAATCAATTCTTTGAGAAAACCAATAACTGTAATAAAACCACAACTCTGTAAATTTGTATTGACAAAAAGGAAATGCAATTAATGAAACAAAAAACCATATAAATTCAAACACTTGTTCACTTATAAGTAATAAATGGTTAATGTGATTATCTCCAGAGACAAAACAAACTACATATTACAAAACAAGCTACATATTAAATTACCCATAAAATGATTCATATTATAAACTAGGAACCTTATACTTAGATTTGCAATTCGTACTCTAACTTTATGGGATATAATCAAAGCACAAATATTAAGTTATCTAATCAAAATAAAAACCAACTACACATCCCATATGGTGGGCCCTTTCCATCTAGTAGCGATCTTAAAAACTTATAGTAAGGATATTAGGAGAACACCATTGATCAAAAAGTGATGTTTTGTATTAAAAATAGAGTATCCAAGTTACAACATGCGTCTCAATCCATACAATCGTGTTGCAAATGAAAATGAACAACAAATCATGATGATCCCCATAGCTTTAATAAGACATTACCGTAAGTTTTTCCATTTTCAATAGATTACTGAGAATATTGTTATATAGGAAGGCCTCTATACACAAAGATGATGGAGATCCTTCAATTGCACATATCAGAGTTTCAATAACAGTCACAATCTCAATGAATCAAACTACCTTAAATTTGATACAACCATATTAACATACTTAGTAATTACAAGAATGAACCAAATCATGTCTTGATGTCACATGTTATTCGTGGAGCCTTCCATAACCAAAGATCTGAACTGTAATTAGTTCAACATATTAAAAATGGTCCACAACACAAATCTGGATAAACCTAGATTACAAAAATCTCCATATCTTCATAATCGTGCCATATTTTAGAAATT